>OY757911.1:70478075-70567142 GCA_963585895.1 Sepioteuthis lessoniana | reverse complement strand
ATTTCAGGTCTTTTTTACTGACTCCTTCATCTTTTTCAGTTTGTTTCCACTCCATGGACTGCCTTTCTGTCTCTGGTTGGTCGTGGAAAACCCATGGTAATCCCATTTGTAAAGATTTTAAACTCAAACATGCTTCTCCATACACAGCGCGCATTCTTCTATGAATTTCACATGTTTTGCATTTGATGACAAACCACTGTACAAACCTGGAGCACTTTGTTTGATTTTTCGTCATTTTGAATAGCCTCAAAACAAATATTTTTGCCAGATCTTGATAATTTTTGCTAAAATCTAATTCCAAATAATGTAGAGTTTACATTTATGTAAAAAAAAATTCTTAGAAAAAATACTATGGTTAAATAGAACTAACGGCATACTTATGCTAAACTGAATTGTTTGACTAAACTGAATAGCTTGAAAAAGAAAAGTTTTTGACGATTAAACCGCACGTACATTTAAACTGCGCGCTTATGCTAAACTGAATTATTTGAAATGGAACTGTTTTTTGACATTGAAACTGTACTTACACTAAACTGATTAGTTTAATATAGAACTGTTTTGATATTCAACTGTGTGTAAACAAAACCTATACTTATACTAAACTGAATTAGCTGAATTAGAATTGCTTGACTAAACTGAATAGCTTGAAATAGAAATGTTTTTTCACAATTAAACTGTACTTACATGTAAACTGCGTGCTTATGCTAAACTGATATGTTTAAAATAGAACTGATTATTTACATAAAAATGGATTTGCCGTTAAATAACCAACCAACCAACCAACCAACCAACCATTAGTTCCATATCGACCCTCTTAATAATAAGAGTTTCTTCATGAGTCACACATGGTCAAATGGTTTGGTGTAGTATTCACATTTATTGACCTGTGAAAAAGGCTCTGACGCAAAAAGTCCTTATTTTTCGTTTGCCTCCTCTTATGAAGACAATTTGATTTAATTTAGTTTCTTTGTTTAATGGCATATCAACCTTTGGGGGTAATTTAATGCCGAAGCCATAATTGTAGAAGAACAGTAGTGGTACTATTTAACCCTTAACTAAAAGAATAAGACAAAGGAGATAAAAGGGAAGCTTCGATGTTTGCCGACGCAATTCTTAATTAGACATTTTAAGCATTCCTAATTCTTAATTAGACATTTTTAAAAGGAAGATAAGAATGTTACATACCCTCAAAGTGAACAAAAAAAAAAAATCTTATCCGCAAAGAATACAAAATAACTTGGTATTTAAAAATGTTAAAAAAAATTGAAAATTCTCGAAAATGCATTTGAAAACTTGATTACAATCATGACCCAGTTGGCTGAGGCTGTAAAATACATCGATTGCATCTCTGCAGAGGAGTAAATCTTCCCCAACGAGTGTCCTGGATATGAAACTAAACAATCTGATGGTGAGGCTTCAGTAATGCTGGAGCTTTGGGGAATGCGGAGTACTACATCATTGCCATCACTACCAGGTCCACCCTGATCCGGAGTGGTCGCACCTGATAGGGTCCTATCTATGGGTCTAATAGATTCAAACTGTGTACTTATGAAAAACTGAATTGTTTAAAATAGAACTGTTTATATGTATAAAATGGATGTGGCATTAAATAACCTTAAAGAGTTGACATGCCATAAAACTAAACCCAACCCAATCCTACCAAATCAAATATATTTGATATATATACATAAAGAGGATTTGGTATTAAATAACCTACAATGATTGATATGCCATAAAATCAAACCAAATCAAATTTATTACAATCAGTGCTTTTTACGAAATATCTATAACTTTTCAGGATATTCAGCAGTTTCACATGTCTTGACTCTGATGGAAATAACAATTACCAGCTCCCCTTCAATACTAAAGAATCATGTTACTGCTATTATAACTAGTTGCAAACCAAGTCGAGATAAAAATATAAATTCGTAGTAGTCCTAAAATAAGATGTAGAAATAATGGATCTGATGTGTACTTGTGACCGGAAAAAAAAAACAGCTACAAAATATGTCACAATGTGTAATATTTAAATCTATCTATCTATCTATCTATCTATCTATCTATCTATCTATCTATCTATCTATCTATCTATCTCCCCTCCTTCCCCTCCAATGAAGGTCCTGGATATGAAACAAAATCCTTTGTTTAACTGTATAAAGTATACGTCAAGCAGAAAATTTCCTTGTTACTAAGTTTTTTCCATGACCTTTCCTCTCTTTTTCGATAATCCGAAAATCAAGACTTAAAAAATTATGTTATTGGACTTACATTTATTGTACAAGCAAAAGCCAGCAAAGGGCTATAAACTTTCCCCTTTTAACAATGTTTGTTAACTTATAAGTCTTCATAAAACAATTTCGGTGTTATGTCTGTATATTTCTGTAATAAAAAAGTTGGAAATTTATATTTTTGGCCAGTTCATGGAGATTGAAATCCTTTCCCCTCAAGAGTGCGTTTTCAGTTTGTGAGTATGAATTCAGGTTTTAAAGTATTTCTTCAATAAACTCTAATTATGATAATGCATGTTACATAAAAACAAAACAGAACGAAACATAACAAAAATTAATTAGGATATTTATTCAACTTCCCACCTGGTAGGATTTGACACAAAGTTATTTTAATATAGGGAGCTTTGCACGAATCGAGACTTATGCGTGGCCGTCACTAAAAATTCTTCATTTTATCAGCATTCCCCATTTAAAGTGCCTCAGGCGCCAAGCAATGAAGTAAGCCCTGCAAAACAATTACAGCCTGGGAGGACACCTCCCTGAGATCAAGCGATCAATTTCGCACTCCCGGGCCAATCACTCACTGACGTAAAAGATGTGATTATTCACTCAGTTCGAGAACAATGATGGTCTAGGATTTGATTCTTATGTTATATCCTCATGTGCCGTATCATAACGACACAATAATAAAGACGCACGCAGGAATAAAAGACGCAGTGACAAAGACAGACGCAGTGATAAACGACGCAGGAAGACTTCTTTAACAAAATATTTACCTCTCACTTTATTGCAAGGGTTCGAGAAGGTTGTGTGGGGTTTTACTGTGAGAGGGAGCTGGAGACCGAACATAACTGAAATATTTTGACCCCAAAGTTATGGCCGTCAGCGTTGTGTCTTTCTCGTTCCCCAGGGCTGCTCAACCGGAGCCCTGGAGTCCACTCTGCTGAGTGCTGGCTTTCCTTACTACATCTCGTCTATCTCCTCTCCAACTCTACTCGCCTGTAACTCAACTGTACTGCCTTCTGTTCAATTCGTCGGCCTTATATTACCTTCAAATTCCCACACGGTGATATGGACACGCCTCCAGGCCTCTGCAATTTCTTCCGATATCTGGCGATCGGGATGTGTCACTTCCGCTATCTTTGGAATGGCCTGTGTGATCGTCATCGAGCGGAAATAACTGTCATGCAGTTCAGAGGTCACTCTCTTCCGGTGCGTCAGTCTATGAGATTATAATGGGATTTTTTTTTCATCAGCCAATTTTCGCCCACGCGATTTCCTCTCATAACAGCCATTAGAATGTGTCACTTCCTTCCGGTGCATCACCTTGAATGGCATTTTTGCCCGGGTCAAAAGATAACACTTGTTTTCTGAGAGAGAGAGAGAGAGAGAGAGAGAGAGAGAGAGAGAGAGAGAGAGAGAGAGATTTTATAGTATATATTTATGAACTCCTTCGCACGAGTTGGATGCAACACAAGGTAATTTGAAAGCGGAGTTTAACAGGTTTGAATTTAAAGTTTTCCTTCTAGATCGGTTGCTGTGCGAAGGTTAAAGAGCCCATTTCGCCCAATTATTTACCAATAGCTGGAGGAATAATTGTTGGATTCATAACTTTCCCAAGAATATTAGGCGCTAGTTAAATACAAGCCGGCTCGTCCAGGAATTGAACTCGGGTCGCCGTGTCCATTTCCTACGACGGCAACCATATCTCCACCAATGACACCATTTCATTGTATCACTGTGTAGCTATCGCCTGATGACACTACCGACTCAAATCTAAATTTCTCTTGGTTCAAACTAAACTGCAACAAGATTTTATTTCCCATTAAGTATAGAACACTTGTGCAGTATGTTGATCTTATACGGAGCTATCTACTTTCCAAATCTGATTTACAAAAAGAAAATGAAAAACAAAACAAAAACAAACAAACAAGCAAACAAAAAACAGTAACAAATAATCAACGCCTAACTGAATTCGTTCCACATTGTGTTTACTTTTAAAAAAAAAGATGGCTTCCAATGTTAATCGAAACTGCAGAAGCCACAGGTCAGATCGATGTGGGTAAAAGAAAAAAAAAAAGATAAAAAAAGGAAGTCAAAGATTGCATAATTGTTTTATTGGTGATATATTAATACTTCTCTCTAACGAATGTTGAGGTGGCATATATTGATAAAAATTCATATATATATATATATATATATATATATATATATATATATATATATATGTATGTATGTATGTATGTATATATACTACCTATTAACAATTACAAAACTATTTAACTGAGTGCAGACAAGTCAGTTCTGGCTTGTTTATAATGATACCTACAAACAATTTTTACATATCATTTTTAATATGTATATATATATATATATATATATATATGTGTGTGTGTGTGTGTGTGTGTGTGTGTATAAACAAGATTTTACATTAAATGCTCGACAGGGGTTTATATTCTATAAAACGCAACCAACCCAATCATCTAACCTGTTTATTTATTATGATTAAATGTATTTCTATTATCTAACTCTAACCTGTTTGAAGGGAGTCCAGTCCCGTTGGTTTAATGGCTGGACTGCAGCCTCGAACTAAGCGAGTTTGAAGTCCAGTCGTTTTGTTACATTCACTTTCTAACTGATACCCCTAGGAAAGGTATGAACCCTCTTCTTCCCACCAGCTATGAGTCAAATAATACCACTGCTGTTCTTTTACAACGATAGTTTGGCACTAAATAACCCAGTAAGGTTGATATGCACTTAAACAAAGAAACCTAATCAAACTTGTTTATTAATTGTGATTAAAAGAATTTTTTATCAAACACTAAATTTTCGTTTCTTCATCGTGTAATTTCCGTAGTTCATCATGAAACTTACAATATAAAACTCAACACATAAACTATCATTCCCAAACACGTAATTTTATGTTAATAAACCAACGTTTTCCAACCTGAAATACACAGAGAAAAATCCTAACCAAACGTTGATAAAACTCAGAGAACTTCCAAAATACACCGTGTCTATTTTCAACGTCAAAAATATAAGAAAACAAAACGAAAACAAATATAAAACAAAACCTCTTAAAAACGAGTTGAAGTAAATCAATAATCAATCGATTATAAATGAAAACAACAGCAAAATTATGAAGTGATAAAATAAAAGAATCGTTATTTACTGCTGCAGTAATTTCCGTATAAACTGTTGTGGAAAACAGATGGTCGAAATGATATGGAGAATTAAAGACAAAAACACCCAAACACAAAAAAATGTTTGATACATGACAAGGGAAACAACTTTAAAATATACATCTAAGTTGTTTCCCTTGTAAGAGAAACAACTGTTAGGATACTTTGAAGTTGTCTCCCTTACTTTTAAAATGTAATTTCTTATGGAATTAAGTTTTCCGAAATTAAGCCGCACAATCTCGATCGTTGCATCTCACATATAAAATGATTTTTTTTTCTAAAACTCAATTGAATAGGGATTTATGCGATGCTTTTTTTTTTTAGTTTTCATAGGATACGAATGATAAGGTATTTCGGTTTCTTTGTAGGTTATTTAATGCCAAAGCCATGTTTCTTGAAAAACAATAGTGGCACTATTCAACCCATAGCTGGGAGGATAAGGGGTTTCATGCCTCTCCCAATGGTATCTGTCCGAAAGTGAACCTAATAGCACGACTGGAATTACGCACTCGTTTACTACGATTCCGCACTCCATTGCTTTAACCATTACCCTAATTGGGCTGTAGAATACACTGACTGCACCTCTGTAGAGGGGTAAGACCCCCTCCAATGAGTGTCCTGGATATGACACTAAAAAATCTGATGGTGTGGTCCCAGTAATGCAGGGGCTTTGGGGAATGCAAAGCACCCCTTCATTGCCATATATATATATATATATATATATATATATATATATTACATGCTAATATCTGTGACCACAGTTAGAGTCTGATGAATGCGTAAAGCGTGAAACCTAGGGTCACAGATATTACCAACATAATATATAAATATTGGCCAAGTGGATAGAGTGTTCGCTAATAGCTCGGAAGACTGGAGTTCAATCCCAGGTCGAGTCATACCAAAGACTCCAAAAAATGGTACTTGATACCACCTCGCTTAACATTCAGCATTATAAGGTAGGGATCAAGGTTAAAGTGTTGTAGTTAATGAAAAGGGAGTCTTAGACTTGCCCTCAACTACAATCGCAAACTTTACTTTTACTTCACACACACACACACACACACACACACACACACACATATATATATATATATATATATTACATGCTAATGTCTGAGATCACAGAGTCTGATACCACCTCGCTTAACATTCAGCATTATAAGATAGGGATCAAGGTTAAAGTGTTGTAGCTAATGAAAAAGGATTCTTCGACTCGCCCTCAACTACAATCGCAAACTTTACTTTTATTTTATATATATATATATATATATATATATTGGCAGCATTTTTTATTGATACATATTTGATTGAACATAATAGACATTTTTTGTCTATATATTTTTTCTTAATCCTTTCGAATTGCCGTATTGATCTTATGTTATTCGGCGGCAATTGGTTGATAAACCTTCCATGATTAGTTATTTACTAAGTACTTTCTGTCCAGCTTTGGGCCATCATCAGAAAGTACTTGGGAAATAGCTAATTATAGTCTCGTCTTCCAGATAAGGTATTGAAATATATTAGTCATTTTCAGTGTTAAAAGTTTGAAGTTCATGTGTCCAGTTGGTGTGTCTTTTGAGGTATGCTCAACAGAAGCTACAACCAGCAGGAGACAGCCCGGGACTTGGTAAACACGTGAATTACTTTGCGAGCAGCTGAGGGAAAAGGGTCCTTTCGATAGCAGCGGTAACAGCTTAAAGACAGAATTTCTCTTTTGGCGCTAGGAAGCTCATCTTTTCTGACATGCCTGGATTTCGCTCCCTGGGAAACTGCTACATTTTTAAAAAATTTATTCATTTTATTTCTTTTTAATTAATCCCCCAAATTAACTCCTTGACAAAAGTATATTGGTGTTTACCATAGCACGATGTTTGGTAAATTTGTAACATAGATTAGTTTATTGGTGTAGTGAAATCGAATTTCACGGTTGTAGTCTTATGGGGTCTCAAGGCAACCTGTGTTGCCATTGGCTATCTGACTCCATTCTGGGTTATTATATTCTTACCCCACATTATCTTACTGGTTTAAATTCTTGGATATGAAGGCTGTAAAGGAATTATATAAAAGAAGAAGATAGTAAAAGATAGGAGACGAAGATATCTTTTATATTTTGCCTTTATTTCTGGGTTTAACAACCATTCAGCGGGCGAGGAAATTATTCCTGATTACAAACGAAATGGTTGAATCTCCCAGTCAAGGTGATAAATGTGTTAGTCGGCTTTGGGTATATTTGTCCAAATTTGGTGTACAAGGCATTAACAACGTGTTAGACGCCTTAGGGAGGTGTGTTTAAATCCGATGTCTTTCAATTGTAATTTTTAAGTCCGTTATATGGTGTCTTAATTGTGATTCTGACGAGTCCATTATTCGGTGTTTTAGTCGTGGGTCTTTGATAAAAGAGACGGCTGTTACTAGTGGAAAAGTGAGCCAACGCGTTGTCTAAAGACGGCGCATGGTGCCTTCCACCACTAGCAAGAAAGATCTAGGTGTTGTCACTCCGCTGGTCACTGCTGAAAGAGAACGAGATTTTTTCTTTTGTCGGGATGGTTCCTTTTCTTTTCGCATGCGTCGCCCCTCTTCCTGTCAGAGGCCTCTGAGAGATTCAACATATTTTTAAAAATCATTTTTTATTCAATTTAATTAAAATTTTTTTTTCTATTCCAAACAGCCTTGTACTAAGCTAGATTAACTTTAGCAAACAATCCTATACAAAGCTATAACCCTTTCCAACGCTTTTTTGTTTTACGACATTACTCTATATTTGTCTTTTTTATTTATAATTCCGGTATGGCTGTTTTTTTTTTCTTTAACTTCATTGGACATTCCAAAAATTGAAGTAAATCTTTTTTTTCAGATCTTTACTTTAACATACATTTCTGTTTATTTTTCTATTTTTTTAAAGCAAAAGTCCTTCATGAATTTACCCAATCGGCTGGAGCTATAGAATACACCGACTGCGCCTCTGCAGAGGGGTAAAACATACCCCAATGAGAGTCCTGGGTATGACACTAAACAATCTGATGGTGAAGTTCCTGTGATGCTGGAGCTTTAGGGAATGCGAAGCAACTCTTCATTGCCATTGCTCCCAGGTGGACTCTGGCTCGGAATGGCAGCACTGATAGGGCCCTATCTATGGGTTAAATAGAACGAAATGCATAGTAATGCAAAACTGAATTGTTTGAATTAGAACTGTTTGACTAAACTGAATAGATTGAAATAGAAATGTTTTTGACAAATAAACTGTACTTATATTTAAACTGCGTGTTTATGCTCCACTGAATTGTTTGAAATGGAACTGTTTTAACATTGAAACTGAATTGTGCAATATAGAACTTCTGTACTTATACTAAACTGAATTAGCTGAATTAGAACTGTTTGAATAAATTGAATAGCTTAAAATAGAAATGTTTTTGACAAACTGAACTCGTATCAAACTGAATTGTTTGAAATAGAATTATTTGCATAAAAATGGATTTGGCGTTAAATAACCTACAAAGGTTGATATGCCATAAAACCAAACCACAACCAACCAACCAACCTTCATGAAATAGCGAGACTTGTGTGAAATTAAAAAATGTTCCCCGGCTGCTTCTTGATTTTTTAAAGTAAAAATTCTTCTTTCAAACAATACAGCAATTTGTTGATATTTATGAAATTCCAAATTTTTATTTGGTGATCTTTTTAATTGAGGGCATTTTGCGTAATGAGAAAAAAAGGTTTAATTGACTATTCTTTTTTTCTTCGAAAAAGGAGACAATTAAGAAGATAATTAAAGGGGGATAATTCTTCGCTATTTAATCAAAGCTTGATTAACTTAAGGACCGGAGAAATCGAGGTTCTTCTTCAGGTCTATGTATTTGTGGTCTGGCCAAAGAACTTGCTCAACCTCTTTCCCCTTTTTCCTTTCAAAGGAACAAACGATTCACTTTGAAATCTGGTGACAGTAAATATTGTTATATTCTGAGTTGTTGATATCTGTGATATGAATGTTGTGGGCGAGAAATGCGTATGGTTGCAAAACAAAGAACGTATAGATACTCACAATAACACAGTAATGATGTTGTAGAAAAGTTTTATAAATAGATTAAGCACAGAGAATAGAATGGAGAAATATGTTCATAGTTAAAAAATGAATTCAGGGTGATAGTTACAAAGTTCATGTACTGTACTTGTCTCGTGGTGAAGGGATGGTTTTCTTGGAAACAAGGGCAGCGTTCCTAACGGCAGTGATCGTTTGAAGTATCGGATGACAGGCGCCGGTCAGTGGCGTAGAATCTTTAACACGAGTAGTGTGAAGGAGCAAGTCTGACTAATAACTATTTGGTCTGTCTATTTATATATTTTTTTTGTAGGCTCAGAACGGCAATTTTGTGTCCCGCGGGAAGCGTTCCGATTGGATATCTATTAATGTATTTTTTTTTGTTAATTTATCGCAAACGGAAGTTCTGCGCGGAGCCGATGCGTGAACGACTAACTTTTCATTTTGAGTTGAGAACTCGAAGTGGTAACTTCCGTTTTTCTTTTCTTCTTTTCTCCTTTCTTTTTGTTTTTCAAATCAAGGCAAGATCTCGTCTTGTAACAATATCAAAATGACTTTTAAAAAATAATTTTGCGGCTTCTCTTTTTGATAAACTGCTGTATTCTATTACTTCATTAAAACATCTGGTGTGTTTGTACTTTAAATCAGAATTACAGTAAGACAAACAATTAGAGTAAGAAATATTTTGATCATTGAAAAATCAAAATAAAATGCATGCAAGAAAATTTTGTTAGCTTATCAATGTCTTATTCATTTTCGTTCAGTCTCTTGAGATCTTAACGTCGTCAGCGAAATGATTTAGAGAAAAATGTTCCTCTTTTAAGCTAGTCAACATCTTACACAGTAAATCGTTGTTTTCTGATTAATTTAAGGTTTTTGATTGACGAAACATTAATTATTTCATGATAATTTGCTTGATTAGGAAGAATCCCAAAAGTAGTTTCTTTTCTATTTCCTTACTTTTAAGTAATTTAAAAGTAATGTATATATGTTTTAATGTAATGAAATATTATATTGAATTAGAATGACTTACGAAACTATATAAAAACGCATAGAAAAAGATTCTTCTTAGTTTTATTTTTTCAAATTGATATCCATATAAAATTATTGATTGGTTTGCTTTTAATACATTTGAGAACAAAACAATAATATTAGAAATTTATTATTCACACCATATACCATTTAAACGTTTATTTCTTAGCGATATATAACAAACATTGCAGAATTTTGAATTCATAAATACCTTGGGCCTACCTGAAGTTCGCGTCGGGTGGGTGTTAGTTTGAATCACCTGGTCCCAGGAGGCTGTCTACCGAGGCAATACCTGCTTTGCAGGCCAAAGTTTATGGCATGGCACCTGAGGCGCACCAATATGACGAACATCGAAGGGACCAAGAATATTTTGTGATGGCCGCGCATATCTTGGTCTATACTTCCCTCGTAGCCTTGGGTCGCATCCTGACTTGGTGTGAAGTCAGTTAGATATCTTTATTAAGATTTTCCTACCTGGCGTACACGCCAAGTGGGTGTTATTAATTTGAATCGCCTGGTCCAAAGGAGCCTTCCCCCAGACAATACCTGCTTTGCACGGTTGAATTTATTGCTTGGCTCCTGGGGGATGCCGAAGAGACTAAGCATTTTTTTTAAATAGCCACGCAAGACTTTCGATTTGTGTATCGTTCCCATAATGAAATGACCTGGAAATCGATAAAATCACGTTAATAACACGGGATCCACCTGGCGTTCGCACCGAGTAGGTGTTATTTTGCCAACCACCTGGTCTCTGGGAGCCTTCCCCCAAGCAATACCTGCTTTGAAGAGCTGAGTTCCTCGTTTGGCGCCTGGGGAACCTAAAAAATTTTGAATGCCAACAGGATCAAGCATTTTTGGTGACGGTCGCGCATAAATATTTAGTGGCACAAGGCTCTTCACAATAAAATGACCTTGTGCCAAATCTACTCAGGTGGGAGGTTGGCTAAATGTTAAAACATTAATAATATGAGCTGTTTTTAGTCCAGTCGGGTAGGAGGTGTCTGTAGAATACTGAGGGGTAAGACTACCCCTAAGAGTGTCCTGATATGACATTAAACCATCGGAAGGCAAGGCTCCAGCCTTGGAAATTTGGGGAATGCAGAATACCTTTCCATTGCCATTGCTCGCAGGTCCACTCTGACCCGGGTGGTAGCACCTGATAAGGTCCTACCTATGGGTAAATTCGAACAAACTGTGTGAAAACAAATATGTGAAATTGTGACTTGAAACCATTTAATTCTATGCAAAAAGAGCTCAGACTCGTTTTAGAATATTATCTATAAAATGTGCTAACTAATCATATATATATTTAATTTCTATGTATAAAGAGGATTTAGCGTTAAATGACCTACAATGGTTGATATGCCATAAAACCCAACCAAACCCAATGGGTTGTTTTAAGGAAAATTTAATTCAACCAGACTTTACTCGTAACATAGTCAATAAGATTAAATAATAATTCTTCAATAGTCATTGAAAGTATTATGTAAATAACCAAGGGAATTGTGTTGTTGGTGGTGATGTAGTTTCCGTTATAAATAGACACCTAATTTTAATTATGATATTACGATTTTGAAATATTCTGCTCAGTCTCTTCATTTTTTGACGTTTTCAGGCTGAGGAACTCGAGGGCAGAAGATGCTGCAGCCTTTTTTCTTGGCTGACTGTTTGCTGCCTGCATCGACTCTTCTCCTATTTTTTTTTTTTTACTGTGTTAGTGGGTTTGTGATAGTTTATAAAGATTTATTTCTAACAAAGAAACAAACCGACCACGTGTGGCACTAAATTTTGTTCAGAGTGGAAAAGGCAGAATTAATCTCAGACAATACGGCACCAAAAAAAAAAAAAAAAAAAAAAAAAAATTACTTCCCACAATTTGTCGACAATCATTGCTAAATCTTCTGTACGAACTTGGTCGCCAGACTGTCAAGGTGAGAAAGATTTAGCCAACAGACTGGTTTGTTTCTCGCTTCTTGGAAAGCCGATTAGTATTCTAACACACAAGAAGCTTCCCGAGAAATAAAACTAAAATCAAACGAAAGTCGACTACCGAAATTCTACGAAGTTAAACTAAGAATTCAGCTGAAAAGATAACTAAAGAAGACTCAATTGAAATCAAATGAAAACTATAAAGATTCAATTAAAACCAACTGGAAAGATAAAAATCAAACCGTGAACTCTGCCTTACAGAAGGCTCAAAATTAAAGGAAAATTGAAACTTTTCAACGAAACTAAAAAGAAAAAAATACTAAAATTCAAAGAACTTTGTCTTCTGGACACTCTCTCTCAAATATCCCACAAACTACACTAAAATTTGCGATGCTTTATCTTTTATATAGCTTTCTTTCTTGTTTCTTTAGTATAAAATTCCTTTTTAAAACTTTATTGTCTGTGCTATGTTTTTGAATCAGTGTCGGAACTAGAAAGCTGCGGAACTTACCGTTTAAATTACACACTAAAGCCCCCTTTAAAAATTACCCAGTAAAATACTAAATTTGGCTTTAGTGTCATTTTCTTCATATTAAATTTTACTTTAAATTCTTTTATATTGCAAATTCTATATTTCAAATTCTTTTAAGTTCGGCGATGTCCATCTCCTCTCCGCCTGTTATATACCGGGGGATGAAAGAACAATAACACTTGTTTTATAAAAATATACTCTCTCTTGTTTATTACGAAAGATCGAAAGGTGAAGATACATCTCCTGGTAACCTTGCTTCTTCGTGCTTATTTCATCAGAGACTAATACAGGGCCGCCTTACGAACCGAGATCCCCCCCACGGGGTAGCACACCAAACGGTGTGACTGCTCTTTGCTTACGGCTTACTCTATTGACTGCTGAGTGACTGCTCTCTGCTCGGGTTTGAAAACTTACGTCGTAATATATTTTTCGGATGCCTACGCACGCTTCCTACGCAGTTCTCATGGCATTTCCGCAGTCTTTTGTTTACCTGAAGACACAGGTGCACATCTAGTTTTGAAATACATAAACTAACCGGCCTATCAAAGGTCAATGTGTAATACATCTTTATATATACTGAACTCAATAAATTTCAGTTTTAAGTAAATAATTGAACCAATTAAAAGAAAACAAAATAAATCGTGTCAATTATAGTGCAAATTTGAGATTGTTTATTTAAAATTTAACTCCTTACCAACTGTCAAATGCATTCCCCAAAACTAGGCGTGCAGAGAGAAAGTTTTACTCTGCTTCTTTTGCATGTCAAAACATTAAAAGCAACATGATACTTCAAATTAAGAATGATGCAATGTTATTTTCATTGTATACATAGACATCAAATATCTTTGTCATATTACTGGAAAAACTTATAGACTGGCTTGGCTTCTTTGTTTAATGGTATATTACCCTTCATGGGTTATTTAATGTCAAAGGAATCCTCGTAGAAGAACAGCTGCGATACGATTTAGCCCAGAGCTGGGAGAAGGGATTTATATCTTTCCAAAGGAAATAAGTCCGAAAATGAACATGATTGCGTGACTAGAATTCGAACTAGCAGTCCAGCATTTTATCCACTACGCCACAGGAATTCCCCCTAAAACTATGGAAAACTATATATTAATTAGTATAAAACATGTTGTCCGGGAGAAAAAAGTTATTTTCTGAAAAATGTATTTTATTTCCAATTGAAATGGAATGCGTAGATTCCCAAGTAGAAGTGTCTTATTGATAATCACTTAAAAATGATCATTTTTCACCCAACACCATTTTAATAGGAAATGCATAGCGTGTAACGTAACTGAACGGCCTATAGAAAATTGAAATTGAAAAAAAACAAACAAAAAACAAAAATACCGGACGCTAATTTCTGCGAAAAGAGAAAGAAGAAAAAGAAGAAAAAAAAAGAATGTTTGTTGCAGACAAAGAGTCTGTGAGCGAGTAGTCGAAAAGTGACCTCTGAGTAAGTCGGGCCAAAGTACTCGTTTTAAGTCAACGAGTCACGGGTGAATGACGAGTGTAATTAAAATAACTAGATAAAAAAACTGGAAGTTCCAAAAACTGCACAAATGTAGAAACACTAGAAATAGAAATGTTCATCCCCCACCCCGACACCACAGGTGGAAGTAAGGGAACGACTCGGGTTTGAATGGGTGTTAGACAACAGCCGGAGTAATGAGATGACGTGCTGAAAAATCAGAACCTATTTTGGGTGAGCTCCGTGAAACAGACAAACTATACCAACGTACTAAGCCGAGCGGCCGTGAAGAAGTCTTAGTGCTGAAAGAACGAAAGAACCTCAGGCGTTCCTTTTAAAAATGCGAGGAAGGAAAAACAACGAATCTAAGCACCGCGGAGAGTGACAACAGAAAGCGACCGGGTGGAAAAAAATAATAACAAGGTCTGTGTCTGCCTCTCTCGTTTCGCGACGGTTAATTCTCTTTGTCTGCTTAGAGCAGTTGACGCATTTCATACTCTTTCTCTCTTTCCTCTATTAGGAAGAGTTATAGCAAATAAACTTTCGTATCAAGCGAAACAATAGACTGTTTTGTGCGTTCGTCAATTCTTCCCAAGGTTACCACGTGGCCCGACTGAAACTTAAGGGGTAGTGTTACAGCCATCACCTATTCAGAACCGTGGTGTTACATTCGTCTTAGTGATCCTTTAGCTCTACAAGCTATTTAATTTGGAATCGATGGCTGGAATAAGGGTGACAGAAAGCGAATATATTCTGGACCGGCAAGTAAGGAATTAAAAAAGAGATGGGGGAAGAATCTCACAATGTCTTCAACGCATTATATTATCAGTTTATAGTAGGGGTAGGTAAATTGCGGCCCGCGGCCGCATGTGACCTACTACACAATTCCGAACTGCTTGCGGAAGCATCTAAAGATTAAAAATAAGCACTTGCACTTGAATCGAGACTAAATTCTTTCGATTTTAAAAGATGTGTCTCTTTGATAATTCATAACCAAATAATGCGGCCTTCACACCAAAAAGTATCCCCCGATTTATAGGGTTACGTGCACTGATATTCTTTTCTAGTTATAAAGCGCTTCCGTCACTTCTCTTTGGTAGTTTTGAACTATTGAAAGTCACAAATAAACAAAGAATGAGTGCTGTCAAACAGTTGTCAACCAGTATGTATTAAATTCCGATTTAGGCTTGAGCAAGGCATGAGGTTGTGAGAAGAAGCTTTGAGATATGACCTTCGAGAGTCTGAAGATCTGACGTCCAGGAACAGAGTACTGAGCTACTGATGAAAATTCACAGATAATTCACTTCAAAATAGAGTTTAACGTCTCGACACCCTGGGACAGAGTATGGGAGTTATTAACATAGCAATGTACGTGAAATCACTCTAAGACTGGTTTGACTTCGGTAAGCCAAATTTTGTTGATGGGACTTTCAGACAAAGATACTTATAAAGACTCAACTGATCTCGAAACTTAAAAAGGGACACATTTTTGTGCAAAAAAATTGGCCTCGATAAGCTGTAATGTTTGTATCTGTATTTTAGCATTAATTAAGTAGCCGTTGCATTCGCATTTGTTTTAAAATGTCGAGATACTTTGCAGACGACAATATTTGACTTGCTGCAAAAACAATTTGAAGGATCAAAACGCAAAGTGATTTTAGGAATCTTTTCTCTCCAAAAATATCAAAAATAAATTTCTTAACCAATTAGATTTATTGATAAGTAATCAACTTCTTTAGCTAATTTCATGCATACCTAAATAGTATAGATAAGCGAAGAAATTAATATTTCTTCAGTAGGTATGGATTTGTCTATGTTTACTCAACTAATAGTAAGTAAAGAATTATTACTTTTCTCAAATACCTTTCGGTACATTTCTTTTGAGTGAAAATCTACATTCTTTTCTTTCAAGAAGGCATTTTATTTCAACTCGTTTAATTTTTCTTGAATTAAATGAATATTGTTTACATTTATATTTGCGTTATCAGTAGCAGCTCGCATACATATTCTTTAAGGTATAATTACATTTTTTTCTCTCTTTCTACTTTTCTGACATAAGAATTTTTACACACAAAATTAGCCTCTTTATTTCAAGCTAAATATTACTGCTATACTGTACGAATCTTAACTATCACTATGAAAAAAAAAAAAAAAAAATGAAAAAATTCTACGTTCTGGCTAACATTATTTTCGCTTACAAGAAAGTTTTTCAGCAAAATTTTCACTCAATTTGAAGAAAGAAATTATAAATTTATAGAAGGTTTTTTTTATTCATTCATTTTCTCCTATACACCCCAATTTGCAATGTGCGTGAGAGTGTAAGATGGGGCTGGACACGTAACCTGTTTTTGTGATCAAGGAGATAAAAGAAACGGTTGAGCGTTAGATAATTTCGATTCCGGTAGCTATATCCTTTTTTCCCCAATTAGTAGATAATTATTGATACTAAGTCCTGTCTCGTCCACATCAAAAGGCCGCTTCTTAGAAACTTGAAGTAACTTGTGGTTTTTACTGTGTATCATATAACGCTTCAACGGTCCGGCCAATGTAGATCTAAGTCTTATTAAAAGTTAAGAAGACCAACTGTATTTTCATGTCATGATTCTTGGGGCTTGCAAATATTGTTCAATCAAGCTCAAATTAAACTTAAGTCAAACCTTGTGGTTATTGGATACGGCTTAGTAGTAATTTAACTTTGATTTATCTTTGGATTCTTTTCGCTTTGTTCAGGATTACACATTTTTCCGACATCCGCAGCAGATAGCGACATATATTTTTATCAATTGTGTTGAAAGTAAAGTTGCACCAATTTTAGAAATAGATAAAATTTTCAATATAAACGAGAGTTATTCAATAAATGGAGATAACTTCTTTGAAAAAAGCAAAGTGTATTTTTTCAGAATTTCCAGGAATTATTTAAATCTTGCAAACATTATTTAGGCTCTTCAAAATGACAGCAAATAAAACAGTATGTTCCAGGCTTGAACAAAGGTCTGTCTTCAAATTTTTGGTAGCTGAGAAGTGAAAACCATATGAAATTTCTAGAAGAATGTGTGATGTGTACGGAGAAGTATATTTTAGTAAAAAAATCCTTACAAATACGCTAACCATGGGTTTGCTATATCAAGTCCGGGTCGAAAAGTCATTAGAGTGGAAACATAGAATTTCCTTAAGAAAAAGTGCTCAGAGTCAGTAAAGAAGGTCACGCTAACAATCTTCTGGGGCATGACTAATTTCCTTGAAAAAGACGCAACTGTAAACAGTGCTTCCTATAACCAACTCCCTTTGCAGAATTGACCTTGATCATTGAATGACACTCCTATATATCCACACACACACACATATATATACATAAGCACACGCACATACCCCATAGGTAAATTTCAGCTTATTAATTGAATGAACCTCGAATATATCCTTATACATACATATATATCCAAACACGCACGTATATATCTAAACACACACACACACACACACACACACACACACACACACACACACACACACACACACACACACACACACACTTTCCTTAGGCAAAATTCACCTTTTTATTCAATGAACACCCCACAAACACGACTATATATATATTCACACACACACATACATGCACGCGCACACGCACGCACATATATATATATATATATATATATAGGGTGTCTCAGTATACATAGGACCCATGTGACTGCAAATAACTCTACTCATGATAATGTGTTCTTTTTTGCTTCAGATTTGAAAAATACTATAACAACTATCAATCCTCGATCACAATGCCTTGGACAAGAGAAGAAAAATATTATGCGTCACTACTTATTTAGAGACAAAATCATTCAAAACTGTCACAAAATAGATGCAAGCTATCAATATGATAATGATTTATTACTGAGATAAGAAACTAAAAAAAAAAAAGACTTCATGTCCTGGAAGCTGATATGATAACAATTAAAAAACAACAACATTGATTTGATGTCTCTAGCTCAAAGGATGCATTTTTTACAGGACGTGTTCCAAATAACCGTCATTGCCCTTGTCTCATAAATCATTATCATATTAATGGTTTGCATCTATTTTGAGACACCCTATATATCCTTACACATACACACTCCTTTGGCAAAATTTCCCTTATTTATTGAAAGACCCTAGTGCACACATATAAACACAAACTCGTGCATGCACACACACACACACACACACACACACACACACACACACACACACACACACACACACTCCTTCAGTAAAATTCACCTTAGTTATTGATTGACCCAGGCATTTTTTACATTCGTACCTATGTAAAGAGTTACAATCTTAGTACACAAATAAATTGATAATACAAAAAAGGAGATATTTTTTTTATTTATCATCAGTGTAGACAGAAGGATAGATCAACTGAAGTTATAGGAACCGTAAATCTTTATTTGGAGTTTGGAGCTCACTAGCAACAAACATCAATTAGTTGGTAACTTTCATTGTGGGTATTGTAATATCAATCTTATAACCTACTTTACAATAAAAAGGTGGAATTGATAATACCCAACGACAAGAAAAGTCTATTCGAATACACTCACGTATTTATATGCTTTAGATAGACGCTCGGAATTTCATTATTCTTTGTAGATTTAAGATAATTTGTAATTTATCTGACAGTGAATTATAAAAAAAAAAAAAAAAAAAAGAAAAATTGCAACAAACCGAATGACCCGGCCAATTTTTATTTGGGCACAGTATGAGTATAGCACCTGAATTATAGACCTCTTATTTTGATTTGGTTGTTTGTTTGTTTTGTTTTACGTCGTATCAACCTTTTTCAGGTCATTTAACGCCGAATAATATATATGATAAAAGTTTCAAACATTTCATTTTTGTATAAGTATAGTTTTTTTCTTTACACACAGTTAAATGTCAAAATAATTCTATTTCGAATAATTCAGTTTAGCATAAGAACGCAGTTTAAATGGCAAAAACAGTTCCATTTCAAACAATTCAGTTCAGTTCGATTTGACCCATAAATAGGAACATATTAGGTGTTATCACTCTAGGTCACTCTGGACCAGGGAGCGATGGCAATTACGATGTATTCTGCATTCCCCAAAACTTCAGCATTATTGAAGCTTCGCCATCAGATAGTATAGTGTCATATCAGGACACTCGTTGGGGCAGTCTTACCCCTCTTCAGAGATGAAGTCAGTGTATTCTTCGGCTCCAGTTGACTGGGTCATCTTTTTTTGAAACCTTCAATCTATATATGCGGTCATTTACTGTAATTCAGATTATGTTGTTTTGCTTTGATAACTTTGTTTAATGGTATATCAGCCACCGTTGGTTATTTAATGCCGAAGTCATACTCGTAGAAGGACAGTGGTAGTGCTATTTAATATACTGATAGAGGATTAGAGGGTTCATGCCTTTTCCAAGGGTATTAGTTTGAATGTGAACGTTATAGCGCGACTGGAGTTCGAACTCGCTTGCAACGATTCTGCTGTCCAGCACTTTAGTCACTATATCACGGGAACTTTCTTCACCAGTTATATTGCATGGATATTAAATTTTGTGCAAATTCACTCATATATTCAGCTTGTTACAATTTGATTTCCCGCCAGTGTATTTCTATCTTTCTTACGTCATCTTTTTCTCATGAGGAAATATCTTTTTCTTAATAAACCCATAAGAAGACAAATGCGAGGAAAAATATATCAATTCAAATAATTCGTTAAATTAGATTTCAACTAAGCTCATATCAAAAATCTACATTTCTAAAACACGATTCGTATTCGTAAATATATATATATATATATATATATATATATATGTGTGTGTGTGTGTGTGTGTGTGTGTGTGTGTGTGTTTTGAGTGTAAAAACTTTCCTACGTCATGACCATATACTAATAAGATGTGATTTGCGTAATATATACATAATAACATATCGTTATTATGACATTATTTGTTAATACCTGTAGATTTATAAAAATACACTTCTCTGTCTTTCAACAGAAAGATGAGAAGTGACTTTGTCCAGTCTCAGGAGATCTTCTCTCCAGACACCACCAGTCTCGATTGTCTAAAAGGAGTAAGGATTGGGCTTATTGCCTGAAGCCTGAGATGCCTCCATAAGGAAGTGTGCAGATAGGATTAAGACAAATTTTGCTTTCCTACACACAGAAGGTTGATAAATATATAATTGAGTTCCCTCTTTTTCATAAATATATAATTTAGTTCCCTCTTTTTTCTTCTCGAGTAGGCAGAGGATCATTCTAATTTTTTCCGGCTGGGGCTATAGAATATATCGACTGCACCTCTACAGAGGGGTCAGATCCTCACCCAATGAGTGTCCTAGATATGACACTAAACAATCTGAGGTTCCAGTAATGCTGAAGCTTTGGGGAATGTGAAGTATCCCTTCATTGCCAGCACTCCCAGGTCCACTTTGGCCCGGAGTGGTAACACCTGATAAGGTCCTATCTATTGGGCAAATAGAACTAAACTGCATACCTATGCTAAATTGAATTATTTAAAATAAATTTGATATTTAAACTGCGTACTTATGCTAAACTGAACTATTTAGAATAGAACTGTTTTTGACATAGAAACTACTTACGCTAAACTGAATTGTTTAATATAGAACTGTTTTGACATTTAACTGTGTGTGGACAAAAACTATACTTATACTAAACTGAATTGTTTGAATTAGAACTGTTTGAATAAACTAAATAGCTTAAAATAGGAATGTTTTTGACAGTTAAAATGTGTACTCATGCAAAACTGAATTGTTTGAAATAGAACGGATTATTTGTATAAAAATGGATTTGGTATAAAATAACCCACAATGGTTGATATGCTATAAAATCCAACCTACCAACCAACCAACCAACTACTGACAACAGATTCAAGAATAATATTTATTTCAAGAAGTCTTTCGTTGCCTATGCTTTGGTTTATCAGCTTTTCCACTTATTTTTTTCTTATCTTGTCAGATTTACAAAATCTACCATTTCTCCATATTCAGAGTAAGATAAATAATACCTAATAATACAAGTTTTGATTTTCAAATATTAGCTTTAAAAATGTGGCATCTGTGTAATTTATGAACTACACTATCTCTTTATATTTTTCTCTCTCCCCACTCTCTCTGTACTTATATATATATAGTCATCCACAGACAGACTGTTTCGTTGTATCATGTGGCTAGACACGTAGGACGCTCCAAGCTGGGATTGAAACCCGATCAACTTTACGTTAGACTTAGAATCATACCACTCTGTCATCAGTCGACATATATCAGGTCGTTAATTGTGAGGTATTATGTTATAGCTTTCGTTTGTTTACATTTTGCCTCACCGGATACCAGAGTGTTCAATTCACACACACACACACACACACACACACACACACATATATATATATATATATATATATATATATTGTCATCCACAGACAGACTGTTTTTTTTAATCACAACTCTTCTGCGTGGCTAGATACGTAGGACGCTTGAAGCTAGGATGGAAACCCGCACAACTTTACGTTAGGCTTAGTATCATACCGCTCAGCCAACAAGCGAACCACGTCAGCTCGGGAATTATAAGACATTATGTAGTTGCTCTCGTTTGTTTATATTTATATATATATATATATATATATATATATATATATATATATATATATATATATATATATATATATATATATATATATATATATATATATATATATATATATATATATATATATATATATATATATATATATATATATATATATATATATATATATATATATATATATATATATATATATATATATATATATATATATATATATATATATATATATATATATATATATATATATATATATATATATATATATATATATATATATATATATATATATATATATATATATATATATATATATATATATGAATCAATAAATTCGTAAACTAACAATGAATAATGAATTTAATATACCAGATAGAATTCTTCTTACTTATCAATGTATAAGAATTTCGATGATTAAAATAACATTTAGTGAGTTTCCTGACCCGACAAAATAATCATTCAGTTGCAATGAAATCGATGCAGTTTATTTTTAATTTAGGACATTTCAAATAAAAATCTCGCTCAGGTATATCGATTTGCGATAATATATATATATATATAAGTAAACATTCTGGTTCGATTATTATCTATTTGTTAATATAAGTTTAAAAAAATCTTATGAACTGAATGTTAAAAATCATTTCCAAGGCGTCTGGAGTAAATTATTTTACCATTTTGCCTTTATTTTCAATACAAAAGATTCTTTTTATTATGTACATGATATAACGACAAACCAAACATCAGTGTTCCTATCACGTCTTCAATTGGTTTCTTCATTTCAAACGTGTTTGCTTTCATAGAGCGAATTAGTTTTACGTCACAAACAGAGTTTTATGATCTGAGTTATAAGAAGCATAAAACTAATCTCCAGAGGTACAGCTCCTCCATGCAGCACCTCCTATTACGTTTAAATGGACAAAGTTTGGTTTATTTTCATGCCTGTAGGGTATTAAAAAGGAAAATAAATAGAAGCTGAACAATTTTTGCTACTACATTCATGTATGGGATATATAAATATATATATATATATATATATATATATATATATATACATATTATAATAATATATATAATACACGCAACTATATATATATATATATATATATATATATATATATATATATCCACCGTTGGATGTATTCCAAGCAAAGGACTCATTGCTTACTTCATAAATATTCTTTCGTACAAAATTAAAAATATCTTTATTGTGGTACATTCAATTTTCACCTATACCTTATTAAATTTAATAGCATCTGCAAGATCGTAACAGAGTTATTTGCTTATCTCAGCAGATTTTTTGGGACACGCCACTGATATATATATATATATATATATATATATATATATATATGTATATATATATATATATATATATATGTGTGTGTGTGTGTGTGTGTGTATTTTATTTTATTTCATATTTATAAATACAATAACTCTGGCAATGTGAAAAAAATCCTGATGATACAATTTGTAAATAAAAAATATTGCCCAAGCTGTTATCTGGTTTGGTTTCTTTGTTTAATGGCATATCAACTCTTTTTAGGTTATTTAATGCCAAAGTCATTCTTCTAGAAGAACAGTAGTGGTACTATTTAACCCATACCTGGGAGGATAAGGGGGTTCATACCTTTCCCAAGGGTAATTGCCCGAAAGTGAACGTGATAGCGTGACTGGAGTACGAACTTGCGTACTACGATTCCGCAGTCCATCGCTTTAACCATTACACCACAAGGACACCCCCGCCGATATTTGGGGAAAAAATTCAATGAAAAAAGAAAAGACTGAAAGCATTCGTACTATTTGAAAATATCTCTCGATCCTGGACAGCACGACTCCGACAGGCACTCTATGTAGGCCTCCATTTTGAGTGTGAGGCCACGTGGGAAGATGGATCGAGGTATAACGTCACCCTCGTAAGTGACCATCTGAAGTATTATGATTGTAATGCGTTTTTGGTTTTCATTAATATCGGTACATCTAGTGGGAATAGAGTAAGCCGACGGTTGTTCTGTGAATTCCCTATCTGATGCTGGTTTAAATTTTTCCCATTTGAAAAAAAACCAAAGCATGTTATTTTAGAGGAGGTTTTTCTTTCTCTTGTCCTTCACAGTCCGTGATAAAAAGGAGACCTTTCTCATCTTGTAAGAGAAATAGCGAGAGTCTTAATGCATAACTTGCCATATAAGAAACTCAGACACTTCTTTGTCACTGGCTATTGGCTTGATTGACTTGCAGGGATCGTTGTCTTCATGGCCCGGATATCACCTACAAATCGGAAGTTCTTTCCTAATCAGAACGATCAGATTGAAGCTTCCGAGCTGACATACCTTCGTAATCATTGTAGGAGCTGTATAATACATAGACTGCACCTCTGCAGAGGGTTAACACTTCTCCCCCACTAATGAGTGTCCTGGATATGACACTAAACAATCTGATGGTGAGGTTCCAGTGATGATGGAGCTTTGGGGAATGTGGAGTATCCCTTCATTGCCATCACTTCCAGGCCCTCTCTGGCCCGGAGTGGTAACATCTGATAAGGTCCTATCTATGGGCCAGATAAAACTAAACGGCATGCTTATGCTAAATTGAATTATTTGAAATAGAGCTGTTTTGATATTTAAACTGCGTACTTATGCTAAACTGAACTGTTTAAAATAGATATTGAAACTGTACTTACGCTAAACTGAATTGTTTAAGATAGAACTGTTTTGACATTTAACTGTGTGTGGACAAAAACTATACTTATACTAAACTGAATTGTTTGAATTAGAACTGTTTGACTAAATTGAATAGCTTGAAATAGAAATGTTTTAACAGTTAAAATGTGTACTCATGCTAAACTGAATTATTCAAAATGGAACTTTTTTTTTGAGATTGAAACTGTACATACACTAAACTGATTTGTTTAATATAGAAGAGTTTTGCCATTTAATCGTGTGTAAACGAAATCTGTACTTATACTAAACTGAATTAGCTGAATTAGAACTGCTTGACTAAACTGAATAGCTTGAAAAAGAAATATTTTTCACAATTAAACTGTACTTACATTTAAATTGCGTACTTATGCTAAACTGAATTGTTTGAAATAGAACTATTTTCATAAACTGTACTTACATTTAAACTGCGTGCTTATGCTAAACTGAATTGTTTGAAATGGAACTGTTTTTGACTTTGAAACTCTTCTTATACTAAACTGAATTGTTTAACATTGAACTGTTTTGAAATTTAACTGTGTAAACAAAACTGTACTTATACTAAACTGAATTAGCTGAATTAGAACAGTTTGAATATATTGAATAACTTGATATAGAAATGTTTTTGACAATTAAACTGTGTACTCATGCTAAACTGAATTGTTTGAAATAGAACTGATTATTTGTATAAAATGGATTTAGCTTTAAAGGTTAATACGCCATAAAACCCAAACAATCAAACAACCATTTCGCTAAATGTTCAAAGTAAATTTTGAAAGAACCATATTAATTACATAAGATTATGTAAAAATATAATCTTTTCAGTTATTTAGACTTATTATTATAAAGATTTTGTGTCTATAATTGAAACTACGCCGCCATAGATATCCCATTTCTTTTTTATATTTACGTTATATTATCAATGATTATCAGATAATCATCATTTAATCCTATTTAGCATCTTATTTATTAACGGTATTTCTATTAGAGTCGAACTTATATTTGCCTAAAAACAGCCCATGTCATTACTGTGTTTAAAACCCTGCAACGTCTGTTATATATCACTAAAAAATAAACGTTTACTTTGTATATGGTATGGATTTATTAGTTATGATTTATAGTGTTATTGATTTCTAATATTATTGTTTTATTCTCAAAGGTATTAAAATCTATCTTCAGTAATTTCGTATAGAAATCAATTAAAATAAAAGAAAAATAAGTGTGATATTTTTATGTTTATTCTACATTAGTTTCGTTAGTCTTTTTAATTTCCAGCCCAGTTGGCTGGCCAGTTGGCTGGGGCAGTAGAATACACCGACTTCATCTCTACAGAGTAATAAGGCTTCCTCAACGAGTGTCCTGGATATGACACTAAACAGTCTGATTGTGAAACTCCAGTCTTAGAGTTTAGGAGAATGCAGAGTACCCCTTCACTGCGATTGCTCTATGGCCCACTCACATCCAGAGTGGTAGCATCTGAAAGGGTCCTATCTAGGGTCAAATAGAGCTGTTTGACTTATGATAAATTGAATCTTTACAAATAGAACTGTTTGATAATTTAATGGTGTGTAAACAAATGGCAGATATTTAAATTGTTAGAGATACATGGCAATACTTGGAACAATTTAACAGTGGGCAAATTAATGAGAAATGTTGACTTGAATTATAAGTGTTGATTAGCAATACTTGAGACTCTTTCATTGTGTGCCTAAATTGAAACAAATGATTAATATTGAATTGAATTATTAGTGTTAGATCGCAATAATCGAAACCAGTTAACTGTAGAAACAAAAGCAATTGTTGAGTGCAAAGAAATTAGTTCTAACGCACTTAAAAAGGGAATTATTCCCTTACAAATCATACGTATGTCCATTTAACTGTGTGCAAACAAATGATTGATAGTAAATTGAATTATTTCTGTTCGACTGAATTAACTTTAACTATTTACTCTGTGCAAAAAGACCTCAGGCTCATTTAAAAATGTTATCAACAAAATGTGTTCACCAGTCGTATATATTTGATATATGTTTATAAAGAGGATTTGGCATTAAATAACCTACAATGGTTGATATACCATAAAACCCAGCCAAAGCAAATCATATACATTTAATATATATGTATAAAGAGAATTTGGCATTAAATAACTTACAATAGTTGATATGCCATAAAACCCAACCAAACCAAATCATATATATCTAATATATATGTATAAAGAGGATTTAGCATTAAATAACCTATAATGGTTGATATGCCATAAAACCCAACCAAAGCAAATCATATACATTTAATATATATGTATAAAGAGAATTTGGCATTAAATAACTTACAATAGTTGATATGCCATAAAACCCAACCAAACCAAATCCCATATATTTAATATATATGTATAAAGAGGATTTGCCATTAAATAACCTATAATAGTTAATATACCATAAAACCTAACCAAACCAAATCCTATGTATTTAATATATACGTATAAAGAGGATTTGGCGTTAAATAACCTGAAATGTTTGATATGTCATAAAACCCAATAAACCTTTCTAATCTAATGTAATATCTTATCACATTAAAACTTAAATATTTGCGCCAGGCAGTGGCGGTATATTTTTACGAGTGGTAACAATTACCATTTAAAACCATTCAGTATAAATCTTTCTTAAACAACTTCAGAGACGGGTTCTTCAGCTAGTATAAATTTAAAGAAGGATTTTGCTAATAAGGAGAAACTAGATTCAGCAGACTCTGTGAGCCATGTCATTTCTGTAATGGTGCTGCAGTTTCAGAGGTAAGTAGGTTTTTATGGGGTGGAGTTGCTTGCCCTATGCCCCGGTTCTATTTTGAGTTTTTTCTTTTCCTAGACTGGTTGACTGAAGTCTAGTCTACACAACTATTTTCCTGCCTTTCGCAAGGGTATTAGCTCAAACTGAAACGCAAACGGACTGGTCCAGGATTTAAATTTGGCACAGCGAATCAATTTCTTTCACGTTTCGCGCGTTTCCAAATAAGGGACAGTTCTGTCTACTTTTTAAAAATCCTTACCGGAAACATTTTTTATTTCGGACAGAAAATAAATAATAGATAAAAAGAGAAGTGTTTAGAGCGGGTTATAAGTATCTAGAATAGAACGCCAAGATTTCCACTTAACAATATTTGAATGAAGAAGTGACATAGGAAATAAATTGTTTTTGAAAAACAACATATTCAGAAGAGGAACAGGCGGTTTCTTTTAATATAGACACAAAAAAAAAAAAACTTGTTTATTAGAAAAATACATACATTTGACAAAAACATTCCTCCATCTCTTAGAAGTACTTCTTTTGGGGAGGATGGGATAGGAGAAATTATTTTCTTTTCGCAACCACGATTTTTTTGTTATACAATTTCAAGTGCTATATGTATGTATGTATTATACAGGATTTAGGATAAACACTTTGCTGACTTATTTTCAAATGGTTGTGGCTTTCAAAAACACCTTTCTGACAAAAAATATTTTCTTATTTTCCAAACGAGAGGATGGCTCGAGTATTATGTGTTTTAGATACCTATTTCTAGAATTCAAGTTTAGCAGAATTAAAGAGTTATTTTTTGAAATATGATAATACCCATTCAATACGCAAACACACACTCACGCACACACACGTACATATATATATGTATTTGTGTGTGTACGTTCTTGTTTAAGCACTTAAGCATTCAATATATCTGCATAGATTAAAAGTATAGATATGAATATGAATAAATATATATATATATATATATATATATATATATATATATATTTGTATCACACACACACACACACACACACACACACACACATGTATATTGGTCTAGTTGGTAGAATGTTCACCAATAGCCCGGAAAGACGGGTTCAATCCCAGGTCGGGTCATACTAAAGACTCAAAAAATGGTACTTGATACCTCCTTGCTTAAGACTCAGCCTTATAAGGTACGTATCAAAGGAAAAGTGAAAAATGTAGGGAAAGGTGTACCGCCCTCCCCTACACCTATGTATAGTAGCTATTAAAAAGGACCTTTCGGGTTGCCTTCGACTACGGTCGCCAACTTTACTTATATATATATATATATATATATATATATATATATACACCCCTAGGACAAAAATATAAGACCACCCTAAAAAATCCAGCAAAAGATATTGATTAAAATTTTTGAATTATGAAAACCAGATACATGAAAGATAAGGCATAAAGACAGATTTAAAATATGAAATTTCAATTCATTTTAATATGTATATTAGCATTTATGCTTAATTTCACAATTTTGTTTTGACATAAATATAAGACCAATGAGCAGAACTATGGAAAATAAAGGCAATTTTTTTAGTATTTTGTAGATACGCCGTTAGCTTTGATAACCTCAAAAATTCGGCTAGGCACACTATCAACTAGTTTTTAAAATTGAACCGAAAGTATTTTTCCCAAGTGTCTAAGATTGCTTTTTTTGTGTTCAGAAATTGCTGAGTACTGTCAACATCTTTCATAAACTTTTGCAACAATCAATCCCCACAAATTTTCTATAGAAACGAGGTCTGCAGAGCACGCTGGGTGGTCAAGAAGTCTTATTTTTTGTTCAAGCAAGTATTGCTTGGTTATTAATGCATTGAGGATAGCAGCAATATCTTGCTGAAAAATCCATTCTTCTCCACGTAGACGACGCCCTTCTTGTGCGAGAGATAAATCATTTAACATTTTCACATAATCTGCTGCTTTTTGTTGAACACTGACAAATTGTAGTTTAAATTTTTCTGAACATGAGAAGACCTTCCTCCACTATGCCTTGTTGGATAATTGTCTTCTGAAAAGATTTTTGCGTGCCAGTACTTCTGAAAGCCACCTGGACAGTCTAAATTGAATTTCTTCCAAGAAAATAACTTTTCGCCTTTCTTTAGCACTCATGGTTTGATATTGAACATATTTCAGTCGTTTCTCTGTGGGATTCGTAGTTAACTTTGGACGATGAATTCTTTTCTTATGCTTAATTTTTTCGTTGTTTAAATGCCTTCTAACTATTCTTGTACTGTAAGGAGCATCCACTAGAGATTTCAATATTTTTTTATGTTGAAGTTTTCTCTTTTACTTCGCGAACAATTCTTCTCTTGAATTATGGTTATAATTTTTCTGGCTTGCCAATCGGTTTTCTTGTTCCCTATTTATTGGGTCTTTTCAGGTAATTGCAGATAATGGTTTTACTGTGTCCTAAGGCCTTCGAAATTTCTCTCTGAGATTTTCTAACTTTTTCAGTGCTGTAATCTCGTCTTCCTCAAATTCAGCTAATTTAGTTCCTTTATCCATTTATGTTTTTAGCATCTTAAGTTTTACAGTTTTAATAACTTTTGTATTACGTAGACTATATATGATAACTTTTTCTATTAAATCAAGTCTTTTTTCTTTAGTTTTTTTATTGGGGGTCTTATATTTATGTCAAAAATAAATTCTAAAATTTAGCATAAATGCTAATACACAAATAAAAATGAATTGAAATTTCTTCTTATTTTAAATTTAAATGTCTCTTAACCTTATTTTTTATATATCTGATTCCCATAATTTAAAAATTGTAAACAATATCTTTTTCTTCATTTTTGAGGGTGGTCTTATATTGGGTCCAGATGTGTGTTCATATATATATATATATATATAATTCTCATTTTAATGTATTCTTTCATATATGAATGCGCCTTAATACGAATAATTGTACATACGTATATATATCAGGGTTGAAAGGTCCGTCTATGCATCGCATGCCTTACATTTTTTCCTGGGTAAATAATTTTGAGAAACATATAATTGATTATTGATAATTTTCTTTATTCTCTTTATACTTTTCTTTTTCTTTTTTATATTCCTCATTTCTTCATTTCTTTGAATAATTTTTACAAGCGACATTATTTTGGGAGTGTAACCAGAGAAAACGCCTGTTAATTTAGCTAGAAAAGAATTTAGTGACTTTCCTTTTGCCTTTGAGTTGGGAGCATGAAAGTCAGAACATAATTCTGGGTAAGTAAAAGAAAGACAGTTACAGAAAAGCAAAAATATTTTTGCTTTCGTTGAAGTCATGGTTAGAAAAGGCTTTAGTCTTCCCCGTTTTATTATTCCCTTTAAGCCGGGTGCATGAAAAAGAGATACAGAATAATAAAATGGGAGTCACGGAGAGAAAGCCACCCAAAAGCAGAAATTCTTTTGCATACTTTTGAGCCGTATTAATCCAGCAGACAGTCTCTACTGAAGTGATTATGTTTTCATTGCCTCGTGCAGCTGAAAGACTTACCCATTGAAAGAAGAAAGATTTAAACGAAAAAAAATGTATTGGCTTCTGAACAACATTTTGGATGTAGTTACTGTTTTGTTTGAGCAAAGATTTAAAACAATGAGAGAGATTTGTTGAATTGTTCAATCCGAGGCTTCTTGCTTACGATAAAATTTTAGATTGGAGTGTTTCTAACTTTGGGTTTATATAAAAAGATTTCGAATGGATTGAAATGCTGCAGATTTTGCAAAGCAAGCGTCAAGCATCCAAGAAATCGTAGAGATAATACGAGAAATTGAACTAAATCAAGCACTGGTAGAAGTATCAAAGGCGCCTCTGGTGGTGTAATGGTTAGCAAGCTCGACTAGCAAACCTACACGAGTGAGTTCGAGTCTCATTGGGTGCCCCTTTCATATGGCCTTGTGCCACATCTAAGCAAAAAGCTTAGTAAATTTCCACAGGTAGAAGTATCAAATTATTATGTCTGATTTTGACCAAACCTGTCTCATCTACTTCCTGAGAGAAACTGTTTTCTTCACGTAAGCATGTAACTAATCATATGAGGTGTTCCCATATTTAAAGGCGACTAATTTGGTTTTCCTTTCCATGAATAAAGACCTTTGGAAGAAGATGAAGGAAGAGCATCGTATTGATACTTTTTACAACAAAGAGATCAATGAATCCGACCCCCACCAAAAAAAAAAAAAAAAAAAAAATAAATAAATAGATAAAAAAGAAGAGAAAAAAGAAGAACTGAATTGATTTTCAAATAAATTTTCAAAAAGCATATTTTGTAGATTTTATTATTTTCTCTCCTAACCAATAGAAGTCATCATCGCTGCTAGGGTATTACTATAGTGGAGAAGGGTATTAAATCTGAAGGGTGGGGGCTGTTGGTAGAAGTGTATTTTCTCACATTAAAATTAGTTCTCATCCCATTCACAGAAGGGGATCGAGACAAATAATTTTCCTGGGTTGCAGAGTAAAGTTCTGCTTTTCTCTTTCCGACTTGCTGATTTGCCTGAATAATGGATTGCATGCCCTCATTTCCAAGTCACCCTTCGCCACTGATATACACACACACACACACACACACACACACACACACACACACACACACACACACACACACACACACACACACACACACACACACACACACACACACACACACACACACAGATATATATATATATATATATATATATATATATATATATATATTAAATAACTTATTGAATAATAGCCCTTACGGTAAGGTAAAATATACAACGAATCACGGTCTAGGGGGAAAATATATATATAGAAAAAAAAAAAAGAAAAAGAAAAGGCCAACCTTGTCATACCAATTGTAAAAAAATAAACAGATACGCAATTGATTGTTCAAAAGAAAAAAACCACCGTAATTGCTGCTAAGCTACAAATGCAAAAAAGTGCTCAATACTAAGTAGAGCAAAATAGTGACAAAAATTATTTCGTGAGTCAGGAACTAACCTACTACAGTTTCGCCAGTTAGGCGAAACTGTAGTAGGTTAGTTCCTGACTCACGAAATAATTTTTGTCACTCTATATAAATATGTATATTCACGTAGAGGCCAATGCCTTTTGCTGCTTGGTCTAGGTTATGCAGCAGGGATTTAACTTGGGTAGGTGTATTTTAAAGAAGCGCTAAATCATCTGCGTAGTCTAAATCTGTTATAGTTTCTGTGGAATATTGTTTGTTTCTTGCCTATTTAAAGTGAAAACATTTTCTTTGATTATATCTTTTAACTTTCGTAGAACGTAATCTAAACAGATTATAAATAAATATGGTGCTATTGTATGTCCTTGTAAGACTCCAGCGACAAGGTCAAAGAAGACAGTGTTACCAGCGGGTGAGTGAACCATTGCCTTCGTGCTTTTGTAAAGCATCAATATACGAAATCTTCTGCTCACTGCTCTTACCCTTGAATGACACCAACAAAGAATAGTCTTATTTTTTCTTTTTTTGTTCTAGCACGTTCATTTTAAACGAAACAAAGCAAACGTCAAACCTTAGAAGTTTATCGGCGTCATTTTTTCCGTTTGCTATGACATTGTCTCCATTTGGCATGTTTTGCTAAGTTTGGATGACGAAGAGAGGGAAAAATGGTACCAGTGTCAACTTATAAATAGAACTTGATCAGTATTTAAGCGTCGAGGACAATCACCGAAGCAACTTGTCAGTCTGCCGAGGAATGGGAGTGACTATCCAAAACTACCTACGCAAAAAAAACAAAACAAAAAAAAAAACCCCTACAAAAAACGACTAAGTAGGAAGAAACCAGAGAGAACGCAGAATGACAGCCTAAGAGTGTCATATAGAGTTGAATTGATTCACGTTTTATCTCTATAAACACAACATAAACTGCGAATAGTTGAAACTCCCACGCACATATGCGCATTTAAATCTATCTATCTATCTATCTATCTTTGACTGTTCATTTGGATTTTCTTTGACTGTTAATATCCATTTGCCTATCTATCCGTATGTTTTTGAAAATAAGTCCCCAAATTTGGTTAAAATAGGTAAAAAAAAGAATGTCTGATCAAGACGATATGTCATTGTCCCTTTCAAGTTCTGTATATATAGAGTACTCTGTCCGTTAAAATACAGTTGATTGGAAAGAATTAGAGTTGACTTGGTCTTTAGAAAGAGGCGCTGTGTACTTTCAAGACCCAGATCTATCTATCTATCTATCTATCTATCTATCTATCTATCTATCTATCTATCTATCTACTCCTGGCAAAAATTGTCCAATCGGTGCACTTAGAGGACGTTGAACTTTGTTTTTATTTTACAGGAAATAAAGTAATAATTGATACGACGGAAAATGTTTTTTTAAAAATTAATACCAGAACATTCTAGCTTCATTATATATATATATATATATATATATATATATATATATATATATATATATATACCTTAAATAAACTAGATTAAATTATTTTAATTAAAGGTATAATGCTTTCCAAGCTATGCAAAGAAAAATATATGGAATAATCTAATATTAAGGAGATAATTACGGAATTCATTCGTAGAAAAGCAAAAACAAAAATAAAAACTAGAATTAAAATTTAGTTGCCCTTCAACGAACTTTGATAACAGTCTGAATTCCTTCAGGTATAGATTTCAATTACATCATCATCCTCATCATTCAATCAATCGGACAGCATAGATTTCCTTGACTCTCTCTCTCTCTCTCTCTCCGTTCTTATCATCCACCTTTCACGATAGGTCTTCCAAATAACTTCTTGCTGGTCGGCCAAAACTGGCACATCTATGTATAGGGGTCCATTGAAGAAAGTCATTAAGTTTGTCTTTGCTTCTCCAGCAGTGTCACACATGTCTTGTTAGTCTTGGATAGTTTTTGAGATGGGAGGTAAATGGTCGTTCAGGTGTAGTTTCCTAGGGTGCTGCGTCCAGGATTCCAATTTTATTCATCAAAGTAGTTCTATCTTTCCAGAATGACAGTTAACAGACTTACTTTAATGGATAGAGCTTTCTCATGGACCTTTTTAAAAATCCACCATAGATTTTCTATTGGATTTCCATCTGGACTATTCGCACGTCATTGATTTTATATGCCTTTCACACAGAAAAACTTAAACCCATTTTTCTCTGTGACAAGATACTTTATCTTTCTGAGAAATATCTTTAGCATCACAAAACAAATTGTTGCAGGAATAATTGCTATCTCCCCTGGTTTTTTAAATGATTAAATAATTTAATCTTATTTGTTTAAGGAATACTTTATTTAGCCAAAATGTTCAGCAATTAAAAAACATATTTTATGTCTTATCTGTTATTAGCTTATTTACTGCTATTTAAAATGTCTCCAAGTTTGATGACGTATGCATGGCATTACACTCTAAGGCACGTCGATTCCGTAAAAAAACCATGGAAAAAATCTTATTTTATTGGATAGGTTTGACTTCTATGTGATAGATAACCTATCGATTGCAATCCAAGCCTTCGCTAGTCACACATTGATGTCATTTTCATTATATGAGACGCTGCTTCCGGGGTAGGTGAACTTGACTACTTGTTTCAGAGAATCACCATTTAATGTGGAGATGTTTCTTTTTGATTAAAACACGAATACTCCGTGGAGGCCAATGCCACCAGCTGCCAGCTCCTGACTTTGCAGCTGGGGTAAAACAATTGACAAGCAAATTAACGAAAACATATATATTGCCTGAGCAAACTTAATGGAATGAATACGGAAATGACATGGAATGCTGAAAGATTGTATTGTAGAGAAAAATCTTATTATGCAGTTGAAGAGTCATTTATCACAAGTTGAGAGTTTTAAATTGAATGAAAATTGTTGTGTGAAAGCTTATGTCAAAGTATGGTACCATGTGCGATGTGTATAAGGTTTGTCAGGAGACGCACACATTCATGGTTTGGTTTGGTTTGGTTGGTTGAATTTTACGGCATGTCAACTTCTGGCTTATTCTATATGTTTTTATTTCATTGCTTTGTTAATTGGTTGTTTACGTTTTATGGCATATCAACCCTTGTAGGTTACTTAATGCCAAATCCATTTTCATACAAATAATCATTTCTATTTAAAACAATTTTGTTTAGCATGAGTAAACCGTTTAATTGTCAAAAACGTTACTATTTCAAGCTATTCAGTTGAGTCAAACAGTTTTAATTCAAACAGTTCAGTTTAGTATAAGTATAGATTTTTTTGCACACAGTTAAATGTCAAAACAGTTCTATATCAAATTATTCAGTATACTGTAAGTACAGTTTCACTGTAAAAAAAAAAAAACTTCCATTTCAAACAATTCAGTTTAGCATACAAAAACAGTTCCATTTTAAACCAACAATTCAGTTTAGCATAAGAACACAGTTTAAATGTCAATGCACAGTTTAATTGTCAAAAACATTTCTCTTTCAAGCAATTCAGTATAATCAAACAGTTCATATTCAAACAAGTACGCAGTTTAGTTCTATTTAACCCATATATAGGGCCTTATCAGGTGCTATCACTCTTAGCCAGAGAGGACCTGGGAGTGAAGGCAGTGAAGTGGTGCTCCACATTCCCTAAAGCTCCAGCATCACGGGAACATTACAATCAGAATGTATAGTGTCATATCAGGACACTCGCTGTTTTTTTTTTACCCCTCTGCAGAAGTGCAATCGGTGTATTCTACAGCGCCAGTCACCTGAGCAATTTGTTAATTGTATATAATTGCAAGGGTTCAGCAGTTATTTGTTGAAGTCGGCCTTTCTGTAGATGGTTCAGTTCCTTTCTTTGGTTTAATATCATATCAAACCTTGAAGGTGAGTAATTGTCAAATGTTGTTGATATGTATATGACTTTCAAGGGAATAGTTTGGAGTTAACTTTTAAAACGAATTTGTTTGAGCTCATTTATTGGCACACAGTTAAATGGTTTCAAGTAGTGCATTAATATTTTATTGTAATTTTTCCATCACTATAAAAGAAAAACCAATTATATTTTTCCGTGTCAATTTTGATAGCTATCAGATAGACTTTATATGTCTTGAGACTTCCTCCAGCGATGGGCTAGGACATAGCTCGGTCGCCCGTGTTGGTCGGTACACGGTTCTGATCAGGTGTGTTCTGGTTCAGTTGGCAGTCGGTCGAGGCCGCCTAAAACAAACCCTTGTTACCACAATTGTCCGGTCGGTGGGGCGAACGACAAATACCGACTTTATATGTCTTCTAGAGTGTGGTTATTTACGAAGCTCTTTGCTTCGATGTAGCACAAGGCCAAATAAAAGGGGCACCCAATGAGACTCGAAATCACTCGTATAGGTTTGCTAAGTCTAGCTTGCTAACCATTTCACCACCAGAGGAGACCATTTTTCTCTCTGCTCAGGCAGGATATGACACAATGTCAATTTTTATGCAGAGTTCAACAGGTTTGAATTCAGAGTTTTCCTTCTCCTAGACTAGTTGCCTCACCAAGGCTGAATAACCTAGTCTGCCCTACTATTTACCCATAGTTGGAAGGAGAATAATTAGATTCATACATTTCCCAAGGGTATTAGTGCTATGTGAAATTCAATCAGCCTCATTCAGGATTTGAACTCGTATCGCCGTGTCCATTTCCATTTCCTATGACAATAACTATTACACCATGGGCACCTCCCTGTCTTATAGCGTGTGATTTGCAATTATGTTGTCAGTTTCAATATCCATACTTTATATACTATAAGATCTGTTTATGGATTTGGTCGATCACTGGGAATTGTATTGTTTATTAATTCTTTAAGGTAATCTTATTCTTGATGTTGAGCGAGGGGGGCGTCTCTATCGAGTTTGGCTGGGGGTAGTTTGAATGCCTTTCCTGGTCTTTCATTGTTTACTTTGGTGTTCATGTTTTTCTAGATTAGTCAATGGGAACTTCTGGCTTTTATTCGAATGATTCTGGTTTTTGGGAAAAAAGTTTTTCGTCTGTCTTTGATGATTTTGCGTGGACGGATTGGGGATCTATGTGATCTTTGTTTTGTTGGAAAATTTTTTTTTTTGAGGAGTGGTTTGTGCATTTCCTTTTATTATTTCACAGGACTTTTCTTTGTTTGATGTGCGTTCCTTTAGTTTACTTTGACATACTCATGCATTCTTTTTGATGTCGAGGCCGGAATGAAGAGAGAGAGAGAGAGAGAGAGAGAGAGAGAGAGAGAGAGAGAGAGAGAGAGAGAGTTAAAATTTTCTGCTCTGTTTTATAAGCTATTTTGGTCGCGCCAGCAAACGGCTATTAGAAGTACTATTTCGAAGGCAGAGGATGTTATCCCTACGGACGTAATCCCAACAGTTTTATAAATCAATTGATTTTTTAATTCTATATCGTAAGCGTATTTTCATCGTAACTTTTCTTAAACATTTGAAATGTAAAAAATATCGTTATGTTTTCTAATATCACTAATTTGTATTTCTTGATTTACAAATATCTTCTTTTCTGAAACCATTGCATAATAATTCTTTTACTAAAATCTGCCTTAGTTGATACTGAATCAGAATATATTTGATTTGTTTGTCAATTGTCGTTACTTTTAAGTTATAACCACACACACACACACAAACACTACATTCAAAATCCCATGTGAGAGAAGTTTGACACGTCCATTTACTTTAGGCTTTATATCACCAAAAAAAAAAAAAAAATACTAATTTCTGCCAGCGTGTGTAGACATTTTTTTTTACTTAATAAATATTCATTGTATTTGATCAGACCGCTGTAGTTTGGCTTTTCTACTTAATGGCATATTCCCCTTCGTTGATCATTTCCTACCAAAGGCATCCTTGTAGAAGAACAGGATACCATTTAACTGATAGCGGGGGTGGGTAAGGAAGTTCAATACATTTCCCAAGGATATTAGTCCGAAAGTGGACGTAATAGCGTGACTAGATTTCGAACTCGCTTACTTCGAGGCCGCAACCGAGTATTTTAACCATTACGCCACGAGGACCCACTTTTTGCAATGTGGTTGAAAATGGAATAGGCAAGGAATCGACTAGGAAAGTGGAGTGAAGCTTGAAAAATGAGTCCAGGTAATCTTTATAATCTTGTTAAATTTTGAAATTTGGTCAGGGTTAGAGGTTTTAAAATCTGAAATATAGGAATGAATGGATATAAGACATTTTATTAATAAAAAATGTGGATTGCTTCTAACTATCCATTGAGTAGCTGTGTAACATAACGGTGCTAAATAGACATGCGTACCTCTTGGACCCTGTTGGGACCATACCGTGGAAAAAATTGAACGCAAGAAACTCTCCAAAAATTTGTAGATAGTCACCGGGAGAAAGAAAGAGAGTATGGAAACTGAGACTACCGCATTAGCCAGGCCAAGAAAAGCAGTATATCAGGGTGAGAAAGAGAGAGCAGACACAGACCTTGAATTTTCTTCCAGGTTTTCTGTTGCATTTTTAACATGCTTGTCCGCTAGGTTACGTCTAGTCTAAAGCCCCCTTTGCTGCGTATAGGGCTCGTAGACTTTAGGCTCTTCACATCTTTGTGGCTTGTGTACAATTGTATATCTTTACCTCGTCAAGTCCCCAAAACGAGTCGTCCCCTCCATTCCACCTGGTGTCGGCGGGAGGAACATTCGCTTCTTCTGATTCCTCACATGCGTACCAGATCTTGAGACTCCCAGTTTTCTCTCGTCATCCTCAAATAACGTTGTCATTCACTCGTGACCGACTGACCCACAACTACCCTAGCCTGGGTCACTCAGAAGTCAACTATCTGCCCCCATTTCTTCTTTTTACTTTATTTTTCTTCTCTTTCTTTCTCTCCTTCCTTAGAAATCAGCCTTTCCTTTTCTTTATAACTTATATCACGTTACAGTTGTGTAGGGATAGCCTTATCAACATCCATTAAGCATTTGATATTCGAAGAGAAGAAGGAAGGAGAGCATGTAATTTAAAAAATATTTATTTTAAACCGACCAAGGCACGAGATGAGCCCTGAGTCTAGAGCAAGTCATTAGTGTGTTAGCGAACTGTTCAGCTTGAGTAATGGGTATGCAGTTAGATGAGTTCGTAAGGCTAAAGAGAAAGTTGAGAGAGAGAGAGGTTGTAGTTCCGATTCTCTTTTTGTTCTCATCAGAGAGAGAGAGAGAGAGAGAGGTTGTAGTTCCGATTCTCTTTTTTTTCTCGTGAGAGAGAGAGAGAGATTGTAGTTGCGGTTTTCTTTTTGTTTTCGTCCGTCGCTGAGGGGTATTCGACCGTTTTCAAATGCTAGCCCATTGACGACATCTGATCGTACTGGAAACAACGTGGTTACTCGTAGCTGGTGGTTTTCTGTGAATAAAATGTCCAAAGGGCTGTCGAATGTCGAATGGCAATTTCACTGCTGCTGCTTGTATTTATACAATGAATGAGTTGGGAAATGTATCTGTTACAATGACAACAAAGGCCAGCTCTGGCTGACCAGTTTCCACATTACTGTCGGTATCCATTGGTGTACATCTCGGTAACTTTTTGTTTTATAATTGTTATCCGTTGATGTTGGAGTTTCTGTGAAAAATGTTATTTCAAGATGGTCTATAGAAATATTGCTATTCACACATTCTGCAATTGTTATAGTGAAATACTTATTATTTCAATTGACAACATTTCCGTACTCTGTCTGTATTTAGCCATGTAACATATTGACCCTTGACCGAGCTGTCAATCAAGAGATGCACCTATGTAAATAAGCAGAAGAACAGTGAAACAGGTGCATCCGGTCTAAGATATCAGAATATCACCTTGACGTGTGGACGTGGTTGAATTCGGTGCAGATGCGTACGCCCACAGGAATCAGGTGTATATCAAACAATTATATAACCAGGTGCCACAGACGGCTTGGGGCAGTTCGAGTTCCAGTTGCAGTTGGAATCAGTTAGGGACAAGATGCCAGCGTGAGAATCAGCTTGCAGACTGAGGGCTTGCGGCCCTCAGTGACCCACGGTTGAGCAGCCCAGCCAGGACGCGAGAGAAGTGCTGCTATGGTCAGAAGAACTTTGGGTCAATATGTAGCAGTCTGTCCCCGTCTCCAACTCACCTCTCACGTACAACCAACATCAACCCCCCTTTCGAATAAAGTGTGAAAGGTATATTTTTATAAAGAAGTGTGTTCGTTCGTCATTATTGTTGACTATGTTTCCGCTTATATTTGTATATGTATTGTGTAGTTGCATGTGACTATACAACAGCCATAAAATTTTGCAGTTGCTTAAGCTTTTCGAAATGTAGGATTTCGATAATTGATGCAATGATTCAGTGGACTGATTTCCATGTTGAATTTGCGCATTTCTTTCTCTAGATTTTTTATCGTTTGGTTTGATGCTTCCTTGCTGCTATCGTTTTGAAAACTTGTTAGTTTTTGTTGAACTTGTGCGTTACACCCCATAACTGCTTTATATGGTACACAAGTTAATTCGTTGGGCGTAATCCTGCTACCTAGGGGGTCAATAGGTTATGTTGATAAACCAAGATTCCTTTCTTACTATTTTCAGTGTTCTGTGTTTAAAAAATTTGAAAGAGATAAATTTGCATTATAAAAGAATTTGAAGGATTAAAATTTCGATAGGAAGAGAGTGACACTAAAGCCAAATTTAGTATTTAACTGGGTAATGTTTTTAGGGGGCATTAGTAAGCCATATTAAACGGTAAATTCAAACGGTAAGTTTAAACAGTAAGTTCCGCAGCTTTTTTCTAATTCGGATACTGATTCGAAAAGATAACACAGACAATAAAGTTTTAAAAAAGGAATTTTATACAAAGGAAACAAGAAAGAAAGGGATAGACAAGATAATGCTGCAAATTTTAGTGCAATTTGCTGAAACTTATCTGAGAGAATGTTCGGGAAAAAAGTTCTTTGAATTTGAGTATTTTTCTTTTCTTTTTTTTTTTTGTTTTGTCGAAATGTTTCAGAGTTCATTAAATTGCGAATCTTCTTTAAAGTTCTTTTCAAAAGAATTCTCGGTTGAATTTTCTTTCCGTTGTTTAACTTGGTCGAATTTCACTAGTCGACTTTCATTTAATTTTACTTTTATTTCTTGGGAAACTTCTTGCCTTCACAGTTTTTTGACAATTCAAGAAGTGACGAAACCTTTCTGGTGGCTTAAGTTTTCTTGCCTTCAGTTTGGTCCCCGAATTCGTACTGAAGGTTCAGTAATAGTTATCAACAAAATATGGAGGTAGCTTTTTGCTGCCGTATTGTCTGGGATTACTTCTTCCTTTTTCACTCTGGCTAAATCAAGAGCCGCACGTGGTCGGCTAGACTTTTTTCTTAGAAATAAATGTTTATAGTGTACGCATTATATCAAACCGTTTGTCTAAGGATGGTACAACATTGTCCTTAATCAATGAATGTTTATGACCTTTGATAGCTTTGAAAACCATTCTGATTCGAATTGGCTATCTTTATCTGTGACGGTATTTAAGGGTACTCCGAATTTGGATACCCATATAATAATGAAAGCAGTAGAGACAGTTCGTGCATTCATTTCAGTTAGAGGAGACGCCTCTTCCCATCTAGTAACTCTGTTAATCCTCGTTAACAAATAACGATATAGTGAAATATAGGGATCCGTTGGGCTTTTTTTTTTGATCCACAATGTCTATGTCCACTGTCTAAAAGTGATCAGGGGTACTTTGAAAGGTTCTTTTTCACCATTTGTATGTCAGGTCATTTTTGTTTTTTGGCAATTTTGACACGCTTTACAAAACTCCTATTGATTAATCTACATGTCGTCAGTAAGATGTAGATTTTATTAGGTGTAAATTAACTGATATACCTGGGTGCGATAACGTATGCAGACTGTTAAATAAAGATTTACTGAGCTTTTACCGTACGAAAGGTCGAGGAAATCATGGTTTTATGTCGCACGAAATCACTTGATCTTTATCCGTTTTGTAGGGTTTTTGATTTTATTTGGCTTGTTGGAGTTTTTCATCGAATTTATGGTGATTGGTTATTTCTTGTATATTTCTACTGATTGTTCTGGCATTCTTGGCTGCTGGAAATCACATCGTTATTCTTAACTGTTGGTCTGCAGTAAAAAAATGCCAAAATCACGACCAGCGATTCAACCACTGCTGTCTATATACAGTCAATAAGTTGAGGAATGGATCCACTTCAATGATGCCAGAGGCCGGCTCTGGCTGAGAAACGTCTTGAAAAACGCTAGGTGTGAACCTGATTGTCGGAAAATGAGTGGGAATATCACGTGACGCGCTGGCAACTTTGTTGGCGCGTTCTATAGTGGTTTGACCACTAAGTGTTTTTGGGTGCGTTCCAAACTGGGTCAGACTGGGATGATTTTATTTGGTCACCTCCTATCTATCTATCTATCTATCTATCTATCTATCTATCTATCTAAATGTATTGATAAGAGCATAGCTGTCCATCCATATATGTATATACGTGTGTACATATAAATGCATTAATATTTATAAGTTTATGAAAGCCCATCTATCCATAAAAATACACATTCTGTATGTACCTGTGTATAAGTCGACTTTTTAAAAAATTATAAACACCTCAAACATGTATATAACTTCATTATTTAAATACCTTGCAACTATCTAAGTCTGTTCAAGTTCTTTCTTTCTTTCTTTCTTTCTTTTTTTATCTGTTCATATCTATTTCAGACTACTTCTAAGACAAGGGGACCTGGAACCTCACCACCGGATGTATTTTAGTGTCTTAACCAGGACACGCCCTTTTTTAGGTCTTACCTCTGCAGGGGAGATAGTGAAGTTCTAAGCATCACCAAAAAAAGGGCTGAAATGCAGTTTTTTGGTTGGGGTGGAAGTCAGGATAATTGATTTAAATGGGAAGCAAAAAAGAAATAAAAGAAAAAGTAACATTTCTGTATTTCAAATTTTCTAAGGAGAACAAGTGGCAAATAAAAAGAGTACTAAATATCTCACACAAAATATGATATCTTTATTTGAATAGTATCATTATTTTTCTTTTCTTTTTCATAATTTTTCTATTATCTTTGAGGAGAAATGAGAGGACAAAATCTTGATATACAAAATAAGTTGTTGAATGCTTGATCATACAGTTAAGTGCAAGGTAAATTCTGCCCTCTCAGCTGGAGCTGTGGAATACGCCGTCTGCCTCTCTGCAGAGGGGTAAGAACCCGCCACGAGTATCTTGGATATGACATTAAACCATCTGATGGTGAGGTTCCAATAATGCTGGAGCTTTGGGGAATGTGGAGTACACTTTCTTGCTATTAGTCTCAGGTTCCCTAAAATCTGAAGTGGTTGAACCTGTTAAGGTCCCATCTATGGTTCAAACAGAACTGTCTAACCATTTAAATATGTGCAAACAAATGACATGTCTAATTGAATTGTTTGTGCTGCATAGCAATACTTGTAACTGTTCAACTGCGTACAAATAAAACTATTAGTGTTAAAAAGCAATACTTGAAAGCATTTAAATGTGCAAACAAATGATTAATATTAAATAGAATTATTCGTGTTAGATTGCAATACTTGAAACCATTTAATTGTGTGCAAACGAACGAACACTGGCTAGTTTATAATATTACCTACAAACTATTCGTTTACAAATCATATATATTTGATACATGTATATTTATGAACAGGATTTGACATTAAATAACCTACAAGGGTTGATATGCCATAAAACCAACCAAACACAAGGTAAATTTCGAAGAAGAAGCTCCCCTCCCGCAAAAAACAACAACAAATAAACAAAAAACAAAACAAAGCAACAACAACAGCCAAAAAAAAAAAAAAAAAAAGCAAAAAAAAAGCAAAAACAAAAAACAAAGTAAAAACAAAAACAAACAAAAAAATCAAACGGTGAAATTCTCAAGCGAATCAGAATATCTTGAAGCAAGTAGTTTTTAAAAGAGATTTCTTTTCCTAAGTTGGTGATTCTTACGAAGATTTTTTAAAAGTCTATCAAAGTTCCATGGCCAATTCAATCATTTTCGAATGAATAGAAAGCAGAAAATCCCAAAAGTTAAAAGTTGGTAAAAATTTGGATAAATAAAATCTTTTTTTTTAGAAGCAACGGTAACTTGTACTATTATTACATAAAATTTATTTCCATTGAAAAATTTCTGTAAGGTAAAAATTAGCAATATATATGTTGCTTTATTTAAAAAAAATACTTAGCATCAATCTCAGTCTGTTCAAATTCTTTCTTTCGTTCTTTCTTTTGCTTTTCTGATATTTCCCCTTTTTTCTTTTTCTTTCTTTTTTCTGTGCTTAAATTATTTTCTTTCTTTCTTTCTTTCTTTCTTTCTTTCTTTCTTTGATTAAATCATTAAATTTCTTTCTTTCTTTCTTTCTTTCTTTCTTTCTTTCTTTCTTTCTTTCTTCACATTATTGTTACTTCATACAATCATCTCTTTTTTTATCATTCCTAAACTCATTCATTCCCTTTCTTTCCCAGAATTCCCTTTTAATTTTTTACTTTTTTCTCCATCATTTCATTTCTTCCTTCTATCTCAATGCGTTACCTCTCACAATGTCCTCGTTCATATATTACATTTAGCTTTATTTCTTCCACTTTTTTTACTCTTGATTCTTCTGGGAAATGAGCTGCCATTTTATGATACGCACGCAGCTCCAAAAATCGACATAAAAAGCCCAACTGATATTCGTCTTTAAAGTGATCAAACCAGGGGTGATGTAGGGAGAGGGAACAGGAGCGGATATAGCAACCATATTAATTGACCAACAGATAAAAAAAAATAAATAAATAAAAGGAGGAGAATGCGCCGTCTCCAAAGATGCAGGTTGTTTCTATTCAGTATTTCATCAGTGATTTCGAAGCGGAAATATTCGGCTACCGCCGGCCGGTCTTCTACGTTCAGTAAAAAGACATAAAAAGGTTTCCTTTGAGAATCGCTTCTTCACTTGGTTGAACAATTCACTGTGATAGAATAGAAGGCAAAACATATTTGCAAATCATTCCCCGCATACACTAACGTTGATTCCCTTGTTCTCTCTCGATCGATACGTTCTATGGACTTGTTGACAGGTGAGAAAGCACAGATGATAGGATATTCAATAGTGGGCCCATGAAAAGATATGTAATAGTGGGCTATTTTTTTGTAATCTTAAAAAAAAAAACAACAACATAAAAATGAACTTTTTTTAATGAGCAGTTTTACTCGGGGTGACGAATTGCTATGCAAAAAGGAAAATATATTCCTGCAAAATCCCATAAGATATCAATGGTTTTTAGCACGTAATAATATCTCTGTAGTTTTGTATTTATCAACACATACATACATACATACATACATACATACACGCATGAGAACACACACACACACACACACACACACACACACACACACACACACACACACACATGTATATACAGTATCAAACATAAATATGTACACTCCTAACATTTTTTATAAACAGGAAGTTAATCTTCTAAATAAAAGATACCAAAATTTTCTTCTTCTTCATCATCATTATCATGTCACGCAGCGAGCACAGATTTCCCGGACTTTCTCTTCCACTACCCGTCCTTATCGTCCATCGCTCCCGGTAGGTCTTCTAAACTGCATCCAGTGTCCGTGCAGAACTATCGTAGTAAGTTCTTGCTGATTGAACAGCACTGGCACGTCCATGTGTAGGGGTCCATTGGAGAAGGTCACTTATGAATTCGTCCTTGCTTTTTCAGTAGTGTCCCGTATGTCGGGTCCGTTTTTTTTTTTGACGGGTGGTAGGTGACCGTACAACTTTTGTTTCGTGGGAGTTTGCTTCCAAGATTTGTTCACGATAACACGTAGAATAGTTACCATCTAGCTTTTTTCAAGGCATTTCATCAGCGTCCATTTGGTGCATCCATAGAGTAGTGTTGACACATCTGCTGTTTGGAAGAAATCTCGTTTTATTCTATCAGATAGATCAGACTTTGAAATGATCGATAACTCTTCTCGCTTTTGTTAGGCAAATATTGACATCATTTTAAAAAGATGAGACGCTGCTGCCGAGGAACGTGAACTTGTCAATTAATTTCAGAGGACCGCTATTCAGAGTGGAGATGGCTCCTTCTCGTTACAATTAAAACCGATATTATTAGGCATTATTTATCACCAAACTCTACTACATTAAACGCTGTAAGGAAGAAATGTCATACTCATAAATAAGAAGTATTTATTTTTGGCTGATACATATTCATATATTCACCACTCGTATTCATTGTTGATTGAAATTATTGACACGGAGTTGGTTCCTTTAGTTTATGGAGAATAAAATGTTAAAAATATTGTCGCAAGTAAATCTTTCATTGAGACGGCTGCAGTTATAAGTGTCAGACAAATGTGAACGCAAGAATAACTTTCGACGGCTTATAATTAAGAATTCACAACAAAAGGAAAAAATGCTGTCAAAAAATACTGCCACGATTAAGATATAATCAGGTAAATTCGATTTTTTTTATTTGCCTTGTTAATTGGGGGTGGCTGGCTGTAGAATACGCTGACTGCACCTCAGCAGAGAAGTGAGACCTCTCCAGCCAATGACACTAGACAATTACATGGTGAAGCTCTTTTCAGAAGCTTTGAAGAATGTGGAGTACCATTCCATTGCCATTACTTCCAGGTCCACTCTAAGCTGAAATGGTAATCTCTGTTAGGGTCCCATCAATGGGTAAAATAGAACTATTCAATCATTTACATAACTTGAAACCATTTAACAGTGAACAAACCGTGGTGTAATGGTTATCGTCGTAGGAAATGGACACGGCGACACGAGTTCAAATCCGTTCAGAGACTTGTTGCATTTCACATTGCACTAATACCCTTGGGAAAGGTATGAATCCAATTATTCTCCCTCCACCTATGGGTAAATATGGTGAGGCAACCAGTCTAGGAGAAGGAAAACTCTGAATTCAAATCTGTTAAACTCCGCTTAAAAATTGACCTTGTGTCATATCCTGCCCGAGCGGAGGGGTTAGTAAATATGATTTAACAGTGAACAAACCAATGAATAATGTTGAATAGGGATATTAGTGTTAGCAATACTTAAAACCATTTTGTATCCTGGGTATGATATTAAACTGAATTTGATTGTTAGGCTCCCGTCCATTCTGACTCGGAGTCAAAATACCTGGGTCCCATTTATGAGTCAAATAGAATTGTCCAATCTTTTACGAGGGATTATTATTATCATTATTAGTTATTTGAAACCATACACTTGTGTGCAAGTTATTCATAATAAATTGGAATACTTGATAAATAGTTTAAGTTGGGTTTGGTTTTATGGCATATCATGGACAGTAGATTATTTAATGCCAAACCCAGTCCATACATATATATCAGATATATATGATTTGTAAACATAAGTCAACAAAGTTATATATTTTCAAGTATTGCTGTGCTTAGAACATCTATTGATAAAATCAAAGAAAATGGTTTCAAGCTAACAAAGTAAAGAAGCAGAAAGTACCCCCCCCAAACAATTATCGACGCCGACTACGCCGATCACATAACGCTTCTGGCAAATGCACCCTCTCAAGCCGAAACCCTACAGCATAGTCTGGAACGATCCGCTGCAGGTATTGGCCTCCATGTCAATGCACACAAAATGGAATATATGGGCTATAATAAAACAGGTGACATCTCCATACTAAACGGTAGCTCTCTGAAACTAGTTGACAAGTTCACCTACCTAAGAAGCAGTGTCTCATCAACTGAGACAGACATCGACACGCGACTAGCAAAGGCATAGACAGCTATCAATAGTCTAGCGGTCATATGGAGGTCAAACCTGACCGATAAAATGAAACGCAGTTTCTTCCAAGCAGTGGTCGTGTCAATACTGCTATATGGATTCACAACATGGACGCTAACAAAACGTAGTGAAAAAAAGCTTGACGACAACTACACAAGAATGCTACGTGCAATATTGAACAAGTCCTGGAGGCAACACTCCACAAGGCAGCAGCTATACGGCCACTTACCACCCATCACGAAAACTATCAAAATTAGACGAACCAGATATGCTGGACACTGCTGGAGAAGTAAGGACGAGCAAATAAGTGATGTACTTCTGTGAACCCCTTCACATGGATGAGCAAAGGCAGGGTGACCAGCTCGAACCTACATACAGCGGTTCTGTGTAGATACAGAGTGTAGCCCTGAAGACCTGCCGGAAGCGATGAACGATAGGGAGAGGTGGTGAGGGAGGGTCAGAGATATCCGTGTTGGTGGCACAACAAGATGATGATGATGACGATATGTATCACAAACAATTCAATTAAACATCAGTCATTTGTTTACACACAGTTAAATTCTCTTACAATTCTATTTCAAACAATTCAATTTAGCTTAAGTCATTTTTTACACATAGTTTAAATATCAAGCAGTTCTATTTGACCCATTGATAGAAACCTATCAGATGATACCACTCCGTGTCAGAGTGGACCTGGGAGCGATGGCAATGATGGGGGTACTCCGCATTTCCCAAAGATCCAGCATTACTGGAGCCTCACCATAAGATTGTTTAGTGTCATATCCAGGACTCTCATTGGTGGTAGGGGGTCTTATCTCTCTGCAGAGATACAGTCGATGTATTCAAATGCCCCGGTCGACTGGGCTATTGATTAATAGAATTACGAATGTTAAACAGCAATACTTTAAACCATTTAACAGTGTGGAGAAGATGAACTCGAACTCATTTAAAAATAAATTAACCTACAAATCATTCCCTTACAAATAACAAATATGTATAAAAAGGATTTGTCATTAAATAGCCATAAAAGGTTGATATGCCACAAAATCATATGTTCTAACATCATTATATTGTTCAAAAGAGTAAATATTGTTGAAAATTAAACTAGACGTGACTCAAAGAAGAAACTGTCAGCCAGAGTACAATGTGACCTCTAAGAGCTATTCAAATTAACCTAAATATTACGATTAAGGGTCTCATGAATAACTAGATCGCCGCTGGAGGGAAAGTCATCTGAACTCTGCCCTGATCAGACATCTGGATACGCTGACTCGTAAGATACTTTTTATTTTATTTAAAAAATTTTTTTTATAAAGGATGGTATTTTGAAATCTCGTATAGCATATGTAAATGAATACATTAATAAACCTATTTTATTCTTGGATAATATACTATGGCCAAATGTGGCAGATGTAGAACTTTTGGGGAATAATGAGATGAAATTCGTTTGGAGATGTTAAGACGAAGCTTTCAATCCAAAGAATGCCGACGCTATACTAAAAAAAATGGTGAAGGTAGTATTAAGCTTTTGATTTGACCTTCAGAAAATAACAAAAACAACAACAAAAAAAAAAAACAAACAAGCAAAAAAAACAAAAACAAAAAACAAAACAAAACAAAAAAATAAACAACCCCCCCCCAACCAAACAAACAAAACACACAAAAAAACAAAAACAAAACAACCCCCCCAGAAAAACCCAAATAAACAAACAAACAAAAACAATGGGAAACTTGCTTCGAATTAGAGGCATAATGAAAAATGAAGGACTTCTTGGGTGTTAACTTGAAAATGTCAGTGTGAAATCTCAAACTTATGCATGACAATGATAAAAACATATTTCGAAAGCATGCCAGAAATATCTTTATGATAACGTAAAAGTTTTACCTTAATTCTTTCAGTTTCCAAATGAAAAAGTATTGAATGAATTAGAAAGATGTGAAATAGCAAAGAAATAAAGAAATCTGCAACAAATTGAAGATTATACACATGAAGGGTAACAAAATATCCCGGTAGATGTTTTTGCTAATTTAGTAAAAATTTAACGGAAACTACTAAAATAGATTATAGCTAAAAAGAATGTGCAATTGATTATTTATTTACAATTGCCATTAATTCAAAGTAAACAGTTATTATTTGTTTCCAATACATTTATCAAAAATTTGATATGTTTCTTTATACATTTAGTAACCACATACCGGTAAACCACAAAACAGGATGTAGGTAAAGTTGGCGGCCTTAGTCGAGAGTGACCCGAAAGCTCCCTTTTCAATAGCTACAACACCAAATGTCTGGAAGGGCGCTACTCTTTTCACTGGATTGCTCCATTTTACCCCTAACTACTAATGCTGAGTGTTAAGCAAGGCAGCATCGAGTAGCATATTTAGAGTCTTTAGGTATAACTCAACCTGCTATTGAACCCCGGTCTCCCAGACTATTGGCGAACACTTTATTCATTAAGCTAATGGCCCAGTAAACTGAATGTGGTGAACAAATAATTCTTAAAAATAAACCACATACCTATAGCCACTACTCTTTTGTTACATTTGTAAATATTTTCAATAAAAATTAGATCACACCATTAATTTCAGTTAGCAATATATATATATATATATATATATATATATATATATATATATATATATATATAATGTAATTAGAAAAAACTCAAACCTGGTTAAATCGTCCTTATGAAATTATTTTGGCGAAGAATATCATTATACTCTTCTTCTCATCTGATGACTTCACACTTTCAATTCGAGGTTGAAAAACAGCAAATATGGATTACAGTTTATATATATGTATGAAAAAAAAAAAAAATCAAATATAAATTCAAATTCTCAGGCAAAAATAAAAGGGGCTTTAAACAATAAAGTATTAGAAAATTAAGAAACCAGAAAAAGGGAGTTCCTGTAAATTAACTCATCCTAATTTGAAAATATGCTAGATTTTTTGTATCAGGCGGAATCCTTTAAATAATGTAAGCTTGTAAACTAAACTATTATCTTCATATAATTTTCTGTTAACTCCTTTTACATGCATTGAATCCCTCAGTTAATGTGGCCATCATCCTCCTCCTAAAAAAATCCTTTCAGCACCCACCTGGTGCGTTTAATTAACCCAGAAATGGTCAAAGGGGATTTACCACTCCAGAAATTAAAAAAAAAAACTAATTGCGAATTAATTTCTAAGGTTCCAAGAATCTCCTTTTCTACATAACCCCCACATCATATAATACGAGTAATTACTGGAATAAATGTTATTATTTCCAATAAAGAACATCCAAAATCAATATCCCTGTTTTTATCCAGCGTATGAGCCTCTGTGGCCCCCAAACAGGATAATTCAAATTTGCCTTTTTGTCTATATTTAAACACAAATTCGTTACGTTCATTAAGCAGTAGTCTGCGATCTTTAAAATTAATCATACTAAATTTTTTTTTATCGATACACAAGTTAGATATTTCATTCAAGCTATTCACGGTTGAAGACTGGCTATTTGCCACTTTCTTTGAGGGGTTAGCCCCTGATCCTTAAGGCTCTAAAATATTTAGATAGAGTAGTTTGGTTTCTAAGTCGTGGATTGGAGAAAGAATGTGGTTACACAGTCTTTGTTTCCAATTTCCTGCGGAGATTCCTATATAATCCCTCTTCCCTTCATTATTATATTCCATGGGGGAAATGCACGCTTGGTATACGATGTTTTTTGAGTTGCATCATCCGCCCAAGGAGCATTTCTCTTTTCTTCTACAGTTACCAGACACCTCATGTGGTCTCCCACTATTTCTATTTAATTCGTCTAGTAACTTCTAGTTCCCGTTATTTAAGACACTATGCATATTGTTTGTAGAAGAGTAACTAATTTTTACTTAATAGGTTGTCCCTATCAAAATGCCTATCCAGGAGGTTTAAGAAGTATTTACCAATGTTAATGTTGGTAACTTTACAGAATGGCTGGTTAAACCAGATTACTCTTCTATTTCTATTTTTTCCGCGTCTATTTGAGTGGTTATTATCGGTGTCACTTACCTTGACGCGTGCATGGGTCCCACAACTACTACATCTGCCAATGGCGGCGCTTCGTCCATTAGAGCTGGAGTTCACTGGGTTCACATACTCCTGTCTTCCTTGGAATCTGCTATGAGGCATATCAAAAGAGATATTGAGTTTCTTCAAAAACCTTATTTGTAAAATGAAACTAATATTCTTTAAGATAATTTGAAAGCCTCTTTACAATTCTGAAATGTATTCTGGTAAGCGTTTTGGTCGATAGTGTTTATGTCTCGTCAGGGCACATTTTCCTCTTTCTATGCTATTATCAATGTATTGGAGTAGATGCCAGTTTTGGAATTTAATAAAATGTTCCGATTTCTTTTTTTTTGTTTAATGGCATATCAACCTTCATGAGTTATTTAACACTAAAGCCATCCTTCCAAAAAAAAACAGCAGTGATGCTAATTAACCCATAGCTGGGAGGATAAGGGGGTTCATACCTTTCTTAAGGGCATTTATCCGAAAGTGAACGTAATAGCGCGACTGAATTTCGAACTTCCTTACTACGATTCCGCATTCCAGTAATTTAACCATTACCCCACGAGGACACCCCCACTAGATGTTCTCAGGGCTTATTTTAGAGAGTGAAGCGGCTTTGTGACGAGAGTGATTCCCAAGCTTTGCTAAAAGTAGGAGTAGGTCATACCAATTGTTGATGCAGAAGGCCATACTGATTTTTGATACGGAGGATCATAGAAATTTTCATGCATAAGGTCATACAAATTTTTGATGTGGAAGGCCATAAAGATTTTTGATGCAAGTGGTCATACAGGTTTTGATTGCAGAAAGGATTGCAGATGGTTGATGAGGAGGGTCATACAGATGGTTGATGTAGAAGGTCATAGAGATTTTTGATGCAAGTGGTCATACAGGTTTTGATTGCAGAAAGGATTGCAGATGGTTGATGAGGAGGGTCATACAGATGGTTGATGTAGAAGGTCATAGAGATTTTGATGTGGAAGGTTATAAAAATATCGATGCAGAAGGCATTGCAGATTTTTGATGTGGAAACTCATACAAATTTGGATACCGAAAGTCAAACAGATTTTGGTGCAGAAGATCATAGAGATTTTTGATGTGTAATGCTATACAGATTTTGATGCCGAAAGGCACACAGATTTTGGTTGTGAAAGGTCAAACAGGTTTTGATGTGGAAGGTCATACAGATTTTTGTTACAGAATGGTCATACACATTTTGATGCAGAAATCATTGCAGATTTTTAATGCAGATGGTAAAACAGGTTTTCATGCGGAATGTCATACAAATTCTGATGTAGAAGAGCATAGAGATTTTTGATGTGTAATATCTTACTGATTTTGATAAACATAAAGATGCGAAATGCAATAAAGATTTTAATGTAGAAGGTCATACAAATTTTGATGTAAACGGTCATAACCTTTGTTGATATGGAAGGTCAAACATATTTTGATGTAGAAGAGCATAGAGATTTTTGATGTGTAATATCTTACTGATTTTGATAAAGATAAAGGTGCGAAATGCAATAAAGATTTTAATGTAGAAGGTCATACAAATTTTGATGTAAACGGTCATAACCTTTGTTGATATGGAAGGTCAAACAGATTTTGATGTGGAAGTCTACACAGATTGTTGATGTTGAAGGCCATACAAGTGTAAGGTCATACAAGTGAAAGGTCATACAAAGGTCAAACAGATTTTGATGCGGAAGTCTATACAGATTGTTGAATGTGGAAGGGGATACAAATTTTGATGTAAAAGGTCATGAACTTTGTTGATATGGAAGGTCAAACAGATTTTGAAGCGGAAGTCTATACAGATGTAAAAGGTCATGACCTTTGTTGATACAGGTCATACAGATTGTTGGTGTAGAAGGTCATATAACCTTCATTGTAGAAGGCATTGCAGATTTTGATGCAGAATTTCAAACTGATTTTGATGAAGAATGTCAGAGAGATTTTTGATGCAGAAGGTCATACGAATTTTGTTTCAGAAGGTCATATCGTTGTGGAAGGTCATACAGAATCATTATGTGAAAGGTCAAAAAAATTTTGATGCATAAGGCATTGCAGCTTTTGATATAGAAGGTCATGTAGATTGTTAACGGGGAAGTTCATACAGATTTTGATGCGGAAAAAAGTCCATACAATTTTTGATGTTGAAGGTCATTCAGATTTTGATGTAGAAAGTAATGAAAAGGTAATAGAGATTTTGATGCAAAATTCCAAACAAATTTTGATGCTAAAGTCCATGTAGGTTGTTGATGTGGAAGGTCGTACAGATTTTGATGAAAAGTCCATACAGATTTTTAAGAAGGTCATAGAGATTGTTGAGGTGATAGGTCATGCAAATTTTGATGTTGAAGGCATTGCAGATTTTGATGTTGAAGTTCATAAAGAAGCTGATGTGGAGTTCATATAGATTTTGATGCCGAATTCCATACTGATTGTTGATGTTGGAGATCATAGAAATTTTGATGCATAATGTCATATTTTAATGCAAAAGGTCATGCCGATTTTGATATAGAAGGTCATACAGATTGTTGATGAGGAAGGTCATGCATATTTTCTCATGGAGGGTCATACGGATTTTTGATGCAGAAGGTCATTTATGTTTTTTTATGTGGAAGGTCATACGCGTTTTATTGAAGGAGGTCATAAAAATTTCTAATGTGGAAGGTCAAACAGATTTTGATACAGAGTGTCATACAGATGTTGATGCAGACGTTCACAAGTTTAGAAGGTCGTACAGATTTTTATGTCGAAAGTCATACAAATTTTAATGCAGAAGCTCAAACAATTTTTTTTTTATCGTCAACCGATTTTAAACGCTGCTACCATTCGTGGAATTGTGTGCAGCTCAAACACTCATCCCTATCGGCTTATTGCAACATCAGAAATGACTTCATAACTATTTTTCCTAATGTTGCTCTTCAAGATCCTTTATTGTTAAGTTTTTGGAAAAAAATTTTTTTTCACGCGTCTGGATCAATAATTACTTCCGAATTTTTGTATATTGTTTTTTCGTTTTATGTCGTTTACGTAACATCTCATAGGAAACTCTACGTTTTGAAATTCGGGGAAAACAGCCAATCACTGCACCCCCCCACACATATATATATATATAAGTTGTCATTTTCTAAGTTTAGCTTAATTCAACCAGAAGTGTCTGGCACATAATATAATCAAACTCAACTGTAATGATTTGGAAGTTGTTACTAGTCCTTAGACCGCTAAAGTGCCCTTATATATATATATATATATATATATATATATATATATATATATATAAACGTAAATATCTTTATATTAGGGAGGTTGGGGAAATGAACTTTTTTCAGTGGCTATCACTAACGAAAATTCCTCTAAATAAACATTCAAGTATTTGTCATTTTTAATAAATGCTAAGGTACGTAGTACTGCGCTTTCAAGGAAATGACATGAAAATTCCGGATCCTTGTCTGGGTTGCTGTTGGAGCTGATATGATGTACAAGAACCTGAAAGCAGCAATGAAGACAGTACATCACCAAAGACAACCCTCGATGCACCCAAAATATATTCGAATATATATATATATATATATTCGAATATATTTTAGAATACACAAACACACACACACACACAATATATATATATATATATATGTGTGTGTGTGTTTGTGCATTAAATTAGCAAGAGACACCTTTTAGACTTTACTGTTCCCAGAGAAACTAGTATACTGCTTTTGAAAACACATATTGAGAGGAGGAAATTAATCATCTTGATGCCACATTTGATTCGGTTTTGATCTCTGATGATACTGAAGCCTCTGTGGCACAACCATGTATATATATATATATATATATATATATATATATATAAGTGTGTGTGGGTCTGTGTGTGTGTTTGTGGATGGCCGTTAAAACCAAAAGGATTTTTATCTTCAGCGTCTTTGGACGACGTCAAATTGTCTGAGGGGTTTCTTTGTGTGAATTGCTCATGTGTGGCCTTTGCGCTCAAATAGACCGAGAGCTATACCTGCGTGAATCTTCGAGATTTTGGAGTGAAGACCCGAAACAAAATTAGGGGTGGAGAAGGACCCAGTTACGTTGTGTCGTCAACAAAGTTAGCAGTTAGGAGAGAGATTCTGGCAGAGAAGGATCTCAAACAATCAAAGTGGTTATGTTAGGAGAGAAGGGTCACAGCGGTGAAGACGATGACCAGAGAAGAGCCAGCATTTTTGGTTGCTTTTTGGACTTTCACAAACCTCTTGTGATAGCCAAACAAAATACACAGAGAGTACCAGAAAAATGGCATAGAGCTTGTTTTCTTATGGTGCTGCTGTCTCGAATCCGTTGTTTTGCCTTTTCTTTTTTTCCTCCCTTTGTGCTTTTTTTTAGCTTTTTCTTTTTGCTTAAGATTTGTTTAAGATTTAACAACGAGGTCCTCACTGGACGATCGACCATGAAAGACGATTATTGTCATACTTTTTGGAAATTTCTATTTGATGCCACTTATTCTATTAACTTTGGGGTTCTTGAGATTCCCAGTAGAAAATACAAGGACTTGTTCGACGATAACAACCAGATCAATTTTTCTAAGACAGGGTAAAAGATCTGCATAAATTATCGATCTATCTTAAAAAAATCAGCATTCGAAAAGAGAACATTTGGCAACTTGTTTCAAAAACTCTCGGGAGAATGAAGGAATTATGATGGTCTGCTAAACCTGTCGAACCTCAAGACGTAATCAGTAGAAAAGATTCTAAAACCTTTCATGAAAATCTTAAGAAAGTGTGCGGTCCGAAAAAAGCGAAACCTCTTCACTTCTGTCTTTTGATGATCGAACGCTACTCAGAAAACAGGAGATCTTTAACTGTAAGAGGCATTTGAGAATGTCTTCTTCGGCGACTAAAATTATAGCGTTTAATACCCTCAAAACGTAAAATACTTGAATTGCTTTTGGGTCTCAGTTTGTCTTAAGTCTCTGATACATTACCAGTAAGAAGTGGTATTCCTTCAGAAATTCATAAACAGTGTAGTATAAAGCTACTTGGAACTTTTCATGACATATTCATTGTTATCTGGAAGTTTCGAGCTGTTCCTAAATTTTAAGATACATCCATTAAGCATTTCTTTAAGAAAAAGTATCTCTCCCGCTACTATGCTGCGAAAGTCCTTAGCTGTGGAATTCTTAACATTTCTCATTCACATAAAGTAAAGTTGGCGACCTTAGTCAAGGGTAACCCGAAGGCTCCCTTTTCAATAGCTACTACTCTGAGGTGTAGGGGAGGGTGCTACTCTATTCCCTGGATTGCTCCATTTTACCCTTGATCCATAACTTATAATGCTGAGTGTTAGGCAAGGCGGCATCAAGTACCATTTTTAAAGTCTTTGGTATGACGCGAACTAGGATTGAACCCAGGTCTCCAGGACCATTGGCCCGGTAAACTGATGGATGAAATTTTTCTGGAATTCTAACGTACCTTCCGCTCTGGTCGTCGTACTATCGACGTTTTTGCTTTGTCAGTTTGACAAAAAAAGTTTGATAAAAAAGAAAAAAGAACTTCCTATCATTTTTGTAGATCAAACGAGTCTTTCACTTAAATACTCAGTGTAAAGTCTTGAGAAAAAACCTTGGTTTGCCAGATAAAAGGCTAAAATGTTGTCATCTCATTCCAGAAGCACCAGATATGTCCGATAGCAATTTATCCGATCCATTTGATGTAAAAAATGTCATCACACAAGAGTGTGTGATACTATTTACCAACCCCTCTGCTCGGGCAGGATATGACACAAGGTCAATTTTTAAGCGGAGTTTAACAGGTTTGAATTCAGAGTTTTCCTTCTCCTAGACTAGTTGCCTAACCAAGGACTGAAGAACCTAGTCTGTCCTACTATTTACCCATAGCTGGAGGGAGAATAATTGGATTCATACCTTTCCCAAGGGTATTAGTGCTATGTGAAATGCAATCAGTCTCGTCCAGAATTTGAACTCGTGTCGCCGTGTCCATTTCCGACGACGATAACGACTACACCACGGGCACCTCCATGTGAAGTATGCACTTTACTTTTCCATCTTGTTATAGTCTGTATTTGGTGACGTAGAAATAGAAGTTAATCTTTTGAATCTGCACAGTTGGTGGTCTTTTAAATCTCCTGTGATTCAAAGCAAAAATTCTCACAAGGTCAAGTACAATCCGTGACCTTCTTTTTGGTGAAGATACTACACTTGTAATGTCTATTAAAGAAATACAAGAATCGATTGACCATTTTTTTTGCCAACTAGCATTAAGAAAACCAAAGTAGAGAATCAACCAAAGTCTATAGCAAAACAAGTTAAGGGCGTTAAATAGCGACCACCCAGGTAAACATTTCTAATGATTTATTTTAGGTTGAATGAAAGCAATCTCAAATATATTTATTCAATCAATTACCTAACATGCAATGTCAACTAAAAAAACTTTATCCTTTCTGAGATGAAATATGTATATCACTAAAAACTAAAAATTAAAACCAATGTCTATCGAGCCCATTCCCATGGGGCTGTAAAATACGCTGACTGCATCTCTTCAAAAGGGTAAGAATCCCCGATGGGCGTCCTGGATATGACATTAAACCACCTGATAGGAAGGCTACAGCCAACTGTTCTGGGGAACGTGGAGTACCCCTTCAGTGCCATTGCTCTCTGGTACCCTCTGACTCAGTATGGTAGCTTCTATGGGCCAAATAGAGTCGTTTGACATTTAAACTGTGTACTAACAAATGACTTATGTTGAATTGAATTGTTAGAAATAGAACTCTTTGACCATTAACTGGGTGTAAACAAATGACTGTCTAATTGAATTGTTAGTGATACATAGCAATACTTGAAACCATTTGACTGTGTGCAAAAAAAATGAGTTCAGGCTCACTTAAAAATGTTAACAATAATATATAAGTATAAACAGTACTGGACATTAAATAACCTACAATGGTTTACATTCTATAATACCCAACCATCCACCCAACTAATGTGTTTCGAACTGCTTTGCTTCCCAACTTCTTCATGAACTACTTATCGATGTCTTTCATAAAAATTGTTTTCATTCTATATGTGGTTATTTTGGAGATGATAAAGTATAAAATCCAGAACTGTTTACCAAACATGACAGAGGAAATGTTGATTCTTATGTCATGCAATCTCAACTCGGATGGACTGACCTTGTCATGAGAACAAATAACAACAGAATAGCAAACGTGTTCTTTTTGAAGCCAGCTATACGTTGGTGTATGGATTATTGGCAAGCCTTTACAGGGTTTTTAAAACAAACCTTAAAACTATTAACTTCCCTCTATTCTGTTTTGAATAATGGTCCGAAATAAATGGAGAACTGGATATTACAAGAGAATAATTGTTTTCCTTTATAACCTACTGTACTGTGGTGCACAGAATGTTGAGAGACCTTTGTTGCATTTTAAGTTATAAACAATATTCTAATTTTTAAAGCATGTATCAAAATGTAACTGCTCATGCAGCATCAACACAAATGCTGCATATCATGTATTTATTTTAGTTTCTTTGGTTTCTTTGTTTTTAATGGCATATCAACTCTTTTTAGGTTATTTAATGCCAAAGCCATTCTCATAGAAGAATAGTAGTGGGACAATTTAACCCATAGCTGGGAGGATAAGGGGACTCATACCTTTCCCAAGGGTATTTGCCCGAAAGTGAACGTAATAACGCGACTGAAGTACGAACTCGCGTACTACGATTCCGCAGCCCAACGCTTTAACCATTACACCACGAGGACACCCCCTGTATTTATTTTAGTTCCGTTCATGCATGAATTCAACTTGAACGTTTTATAAGTAAAAGTCTACGTTAAAGATGGGTTATCTAAAAATTACAAACGCATTTTCTTTATTATTATTATTATTATTATTAAGATGTCATGATGATACACTGAATTCCATTACACTATCTTGCGACTTTCCCTATAATCCATATCTCATGGCATGTCCTTTAGAATGCATACCGTGTCCGTATAGAGCTGATGTACTAAGTCCTTTCTGGACAGCTAACACTGGAGTATCCATGTATAAGAGTCCATTTGCATCTAAGAATATTTGGTTTCGGCTCTGTGGCTGAATTTTCGAACCCTGTGGTCAGAACTCCTGTCTCAGCATAATGCAACTCTTGTCAACCAGCGAAGCGGATTGGACGTATGGTTTGAATTAGTTTCATAGTAATCTTTTGATAGCTAGGTTTTACTCATCAATAGGCTCCACCCTTATAGATGAGTTGCAGTAGTTTCCTGAGAGAACAATTTAATCCTGGTTGTTAACGTCGGAGGTTCCTTGTTTCATATCCACCCAGCTGTATACCATGGTTTCGAATAATATACGCTTGTGTGGCTCATATAATACTCTGCTTTCTCAGAATCTGTTATTCAATAGTAGCCGGTGCAAGATAACTGTGATTACGGAGACCGAATATTTCATTATTGTGGGGTGTGATCTTTACAGAATGAGCACAGTTTTATTGTCACGGATATATCAAAATTTTAGTTCTACCTTGCTACGCGGGAGAAAACTTTAAGTTTTTATGATCTATAAATTTAAACGGATTTTGTAGCCTAAGCAAGAATTTGTAAGACTTAATACTTTCATTTGTAAGGTCAAGTTTTAACTTAGTATAAGCCTAACACCGGCTAATTGCCCAAGTGGTTAGAGTGTTTGCCAATGGTCCCGGAGACCTGGGTTCAATCCCAGGTCGAGTCATACCAAAGAATCAAAAAATGGTATTTGATGCCGTCTTGCTTAACACTCAGCAATATAAGGTACGTATCAAGGGTAAAGTGGAGCAATCCAGGGAAAGAAGTGGAACCTTCCTCTACACCTCGGTGTAGTAGCTATTGAAAAGGGAGCCTTCTGGTCATCCTCGACTACGGTCGCCAACTTTACTTACTTTATAAGTCTAATATTTCCTTTTCCTTTTAATCAGTCTCGGTGGATTGATTTTATTCTTTATTTTAACAGTTAACCTTCTATGTGTTTATTGCCTTTTTTGTCATCTTTATCTTGAGTCTGTATTTTTCTTCATCGTGGTGCCAGTTCTTGAATAGTTTTTGAGCATTTAAATATTTGCAAGATATAGTAAATCAAGTTTTTCACTTTTTAGAAATTTTTAGTAGAACTGTGGTTTTGAAAATTAAAATGCATTTAAAATATTCATACAATAATTAAAGTTTAGCTTACCACGTAGCTGAAGGATTCATTGCCTATGTCCATCTGTTACTGGCCAGCTCCTTTCTGTCACTGTTGTACATTTTTCTTGTTAACTGTCTTAATTTTCACAATGGACACGTTCTAGCATCTCGGGTCAATGTGTGTGTGTGTGTGTGTGTGTGGGGAATATGACTTTTATAAAAATTTCATACATTTATTAGTCGGAAAGATAGATGTTTATCCGTAATATAAAAATGTTTTTACTGCTTTTTAAAACCTTTTCGTACTGGATCTTGCAGATAAATTGGGACCAGCTTTAAGCCGTTGATTTTTTACGGTTTAAAAGTCATTTCGTATCAAAATATTGCTTGCATAAATGTCTGATCATCCCTTTTCTTTTCAGCTAAACGGCGAACTGATTCAACAGCGAAAAGCCATGGAACAACAGAATCGTTCTGCCATAGTTGTTAGCACACGCCAGGTACCACTAACCCAGCAAAGGACATTGTTAAGTTGACGAAACTTACTAAAGCAACAGTTTATCGTGTTTTTATACGATTTAAAGATGATTCCAAAGTTAATAGTGTTGGGGTTCCTCCCTTACAGACGGACTCGCCCTCATGTGACATATACCGACTAAGCTCTCTTCTGCGCAGTCTCGGAGCAGTCTCAGCCAGCAGTCACCAAGAACGGTAATATTCATGATTGTATTAAGCTGAGGAGGGGATTCTCTCAGCTATCGGTTATGTATGTACTATTTTCTTTCAATATATTTCATATCACATATTTCCGAGTCGTGTTATCATTTGAACCTCCCCTTGACCATAACAGATAGAAAAGAACACAAGACTTGAAGTAATTTTTTTTATTATTAAGGTTTTTTGGACTATTGTCTTCATCTTTATTGTTATTTCCACAACGTTTTGGCCGATATGTCCTCCGGCCTTCTTCAGGTGTTTGTCGAAGTCGGGAACCTTCACGGAACTTCGAACTACGTCCTTTATTGAAACCACGGGGGTCGCCTGTTCTGATTCCGTTTACTATGACCGGGTACAAGTGTTAAGTATTCCTGTATATTACTCACCTGTAGTGAGGACTGAACCTGCAACCTTCAGATGATTGTCTTCTTAGTAGCTCAGGGAACCAACGCCTATAACCGTTTCGCTATGTGGACAATTCAGAGTGAACTTTTGGGTATTATAAACTTAATGTTCTTACTTTAGCTAGAATTACTACTATTATGTATGATTTTTTTACCTGTGCTCATATTCAGATTTCATTTTTTTTTTTTTTTAAAGTAATTCTTAGCGCACTCCTAGGTTTCTCGCTGGACTCAAACGCTCGATTGAATCCAACCTATCCACATCCATGACAGGTCTTGCAAAGAAACGCAATGTGTTCCTTTCCTCAGTGCCTAGAGCTGTCAAAAGGAACATCGGCGTGACTAGGTATATTCGAAGACACCGTCACCTCCTAACAGCCAAGGTCAGAGCTGAGAGATGTCTAAAGCTTCTGTCATTCATCAAGCATCAAGGTGCAAGAAAACTCTTGTGTTTGTGGACGAGAAAAAGTTCACTGTGGATGCTGAGGTGAATCGCTGAAATTCTCGACTTATTGCATTCGACCATTCTGACGTCTCATCTGAGTTTCAGACAAAGAATCACGTCTCTCTGATGGTAGTTAGAGTCGCGGCGAATGATGGAAGTGTCATGAATCCACATTTCATTGCGGCTGGTTTGAAGATCAGTACCAAGGAGTATCTGAACATCTTGAAGACCTCTCAGCTATCGTGGAGGGAGCAGAACTTTGGGCTTGACAATGTGGTGTTGATATATATATATTCAGTACCAAGTCATACCTCAAAAGAAACACAGGCCTTTCTTGGAGAGAAGGTACCATTGGTACATCTGGCCCAGTAATAGCCCAGATATCAACCTTTTTTTATTACTTTTTGTGGGGTGTGCTTCAAACAAGGATCAATGCTTTTCCATACTCAAGCGTCAAGAGTTTGAAGACGGGCATAGTGCGTGTGACAAGCAAAATCAAAAAGGTTGGAGGTTGTGGCAGCGGCAAAAGAGTTTCGTTCTCGTGTGGAGGTTGTAATTGATCAAGAGATCGGCCATATTGAGTGTTGAATGCTTGTGTACTAACACATGATATTCAAATTATATCGATGTTCTACCATTACTTTAGAAAATATAATATGTCGTATTATCCCGAAAAATCATCTCAACTTACCTGCAAGACCCTGTATCTCTGTATATGTTATTCAGAATACCCAAGAACATTCTACTCTTATATATATATATATATATATATATATATATATATATATATATATATATATATATAAAATAAGAAGACTGGATGAGATAGATATAAAATTCAGTATGAAAAAATATCTATTTTCAGTTTGTATATCACACAAAGGGTCTTTTTGTACTATGTGTCGGTGGCTCAGGCATCACACACACACACACACACACACACACACACACACACACACACAGACAGAGTTTGCTCAACTAATGAATCAACAATGCTCAATATCATTGAATGGGAGTAAATGTTTAAGTTAGGAGTGCAATCGACATAGAATCAACGGTACTTGTTAACCGTCAGTTTCCCGGCTTTGTCGGATGAACGCCTACTTTTATCATACTTTGGCGAGAAACTGATAATCATCAGATTGATAGTTACCAAGCAGTGTTGAATTTTATGTCTACGCTATCCTTACTTATATATATATATATATATATACACACTCGCTATCCTTAATTATATATATATATATATATATATATATATATATATATATATATATATAAACACACACACGTTATCATTACTTACACACATATATATATATATAAACACACACGCGCTCTCCTTATATATATATATATATATATATATATATAAACAACCACATGCTATCCTTACTTATATATTCAGGCAAATACCCTTGCGAAAGGTATGAACCCCCTTATCTTTCCAGCTATTGGTTAAATAGTACCACTACTGTTCTTCTAGGAGAATGGCTTTGGCATTAAATAACCTAAAAACGTTGATATACTATTAAACAAAGAAATAAAACCAACCAAACCATATATATATATATATATATATATATATATATATATATATATATATATATATATATATATATAAACACACACACGCTATCCTTACTTTTACAATTTTCTGTTTTAACTCTACTCTGGATTCAAAATATTAAGCACTATATTTTTGAATAGCCTTATAATCGATTAGCAGATTTAGTGAAATTGTTAGCTTTTCGATAAGTAGATAAACATTAAGTCGATAAGCGATTAACTGAAAAGCGTATATCAAGACAGAAGTTCGGTAGCATATGTTTCTTCCAATTTTAATTTTAGATTTAAAAAATGATTTTTGAAATGTTTGAGTTTAAGCTTGTAAAAATACAATAATGTATATATTTGTCTAAGTAACCTGTAACATATGTTGCTTCATATATGTACCCGCTGGAAGTGATGAATTAGACAGGAGGTTTCATCTGATTTCTGTGTAGAAGTCGTTTATACTATGTCTCCACTTCCATCTGTCATAGATAATAAGTTAATTGTTATTTTCCATCAGTAATATAATTGAAAGATTAAAAGCGAGACACATGACAACGTCTTGTTTATTTCCGTTGTGCTTAGAATGTATTACACAAAATATTGATAAAGATACATGATATGACATTTGCCAAATATGTTTTATATTCTAATTACAATATATCACTTATTTCTATATTTTTCATTCGAACAAAATGGATCTGTCACCAGAGAGTTACAGAAAATCAGGGTTCTGTTGTAAATCTTTGTGTAAATTTTAGTTTCGTCAAGGTAATATTGAATATGTGGCAGTTAAAATAACTATACCCTCAATATATAATTTTACTTTTGGTCACAGATGTGTTGCAATTTTATTTTTGGTTATACATTTCAATACGGTCGAGTCTGGGAGTAAATGATCTCTAATTAATTCCGTTTTGATTGTGGAATGTCTAAGTTGAAGGAATAAAATCCTGGTATCCTTGGTCGAGAAGAAAAAAATATCAATAAAATAGTTGTTGGGATTTATAGATTTGTTACAATTACTTTCTTTCTTTCTTTCTCTCTCTCTCTATATATATATATATATTATTCCGTGCGAGTTTTTTTTTACACTAGCGTTAGCTGATGGTTTTTCACTGGTGTCTGAGTGACTGCAAGTCTCCTTAGGTCTCTAGGAATCTTCTTAGCATTCTGGTTGGTTTTAATGCTGTTATCTGGATGATCTCAGCTCGTCCTCCGATTTCTTTATCCTCTAGCTCCCTAACCAAATCTCTAGCGATTGTTCCTTAGAGTACTAATTACTATTGGTATCACCGTCACCTTCATATTCCATAGATTTTTTTTAGTTCCCTGGCAAGCTCTAAGTACTTGTTTCATATTGTTTTCTTTGATTTTCACTTTATGGTCTGCTTGGACAACAAAGTCCACTATTCGGCAGGTTCTCTTTTTTTCTTAATTATCACTTGGTCTGGTCTTCTGGCCGGGATTAAGTAATCTATTTGTATCTCAAAATCCCATTATTATTATTATTATTATTATTATTATTATTATTATTATTGTAAAAAAGCCGCCCCAACAACTATCAGTTGAAAGGAATAACCTGTTCTGGAAATACTTGCTCTTTGCTAAAAATGACCGAGCTGGTTTTACAAAAACTGTGTTATGATATAGACCCCATGCAACATTTCCGTGACTCTGAGTTTCGTGTTTATACACTTTTTAGACAAGTAGATTTTACTTATAGCTATGGGTGAAGGCGAAGGGGAGAGCAACATCTTTACGATTATATACATCTATCTATCTATATATATATATATTTATATATAACATTTCTCTCATTAACGTTTATCAGCTTGTTGAAAAGTTAATCACTAAGCCAAATAAGTTTCAGAACCCTTCTTATAAGATTGTGTACAATGTCTGTATCTATAACATTTTTTTTGAATAGAAATTAATTCATGATTGTATCTCTGAAAATTCTTAATTTCATTTATTCAGTAAACTCATTATACCTATTCTATTCAATATGATGAATTCAAACATTTATTCCGATTAATTCTCTTTTCTTAAAGGTAATTGCAAAATTTAATGATCCGTATTTAAACCTCCATTCTTTTGTTATAGAATTGATATTATTTCCACTTGATCTATATCAATTAATTTGAACAAATGAAATTTACATTTAAACCTTCAACAATTATATTAGCTGTATCTTTTTGTCGTAAAGAAGTCATACGAGGTTTTACAATACGATTTTTATTGGGATCTTCATGTTTTGCTTTGATCGTTATAGGCATGTAAATTGAATTGCCGTCGTTGTATCGCAATAGGGAGACTCGCTTTCTTTCTTTCTTTCTTTCTTTCTTTCTTTTTGATTTTTGGTTTATTTTTTCCTTCATGCATACCTTTTATTTTTTCTCTCTCCATTTTTATCTAATTTTCTTATTTTGAACTCTTAGCCACCTTCGTTGTTTGTTTTTCTTTTTCAGGCTTTACTTTCTTTCTTGTAGCTTTTAAAAATCTTTCTACATTTGTTACGATTAGTTTCTTTCTTTCTTTCTTTCTTTCTTTCTTTCTTTCTTTCTTTCTTTCTTTCTTTTAGCAATCTTTCCTTGCTTTCTTTTTGGTTATTTTCCCTTTTCATTTAGTATATCTTTTAGCAATCTTTCTTTCAACTCTCTTGATAGAAAACATGTTTAAACTGTCTGCAAAAAAATTCATTTTTAGCTGTGAGTCAAACTCGGCCTCAACCAAAATAGTCATTGGTCTATGGAGAAAATATTTAAAATGATGAACAAGACAGAAAAATTGAACGTAGACTTACAGAATCAAATATAATTAAAAACTATTGTCAATTTAAGATATTCTACTATTTTCGTTGCCTACACAAATTACTAATATACATAGAAAACTAAAAATGTCGAACAGAATTTTAAGTTTTCTCTTAAAAGAATTACATTTCGGGGTTTAGAAATCTCAGCTGAACTAAAGATGCCATTACATACATTAATCACGTGACCTTTTTGTATTTTAATCATATGGTTACGCACCGCCGAAGATAACATGGCCATTACCATAATCACTGGAAAAGATGAAATTGGATAAAATTTCTGAAGACATAAGATAGTATTAAATATTTTAGACTGTTGAATATATTCATTTATTGATTCTTTCTGGATTCGATGTGGGTATAATGTGAGTCGTTGTTTTCATAAAAAGATACGCTAATGTCTACAAATGGAGTTACAAGAAACCCCCGTCTTTTGTAAAGTGGATAGTTGTGTCATTTAATTATATAGCAAATAAGAGAAGTAGATAAAAATATTTGCTGCTAGATGTCATTAAACGGGTTTAGCTTTAAGTATTAAAAAAATCGCTTTATTTTGTAATGTGAGAGCTGTGGTACCAAAGTTCATTTTAATAAAATGTCAACAGTAACGTATTTTTGTTTATTGGGAAAAATGTAAGATTATTTAAAGAAAGAAAAGCAAGAATGATGGGTAGAAAAAGAAGAAAAAAGGTTAAAATAAATAAAGAAAAAAAGAGAAAAGAAAGAAGGAACGAAGAAAAAAGGTTAAAATAAATAAATAAAGAAAGAAAGAAGGAAGGAAGGAAGGAAGGAAGGGAAGAAGAAAATAAAGATTAAAATACAAAAGAAAGAAATACAAAAGAAAGAAGAAAAAAACAAAAAAGACGATTAAAAGAAAAAGTGTTATAAAAATTACAATAATTGAATACATTAAAGATGGGAAAAAATAAATAACATTTTCGGCATATTGTGATTTTTTTATTTTAATAAAGGTAAAATTGCAACTCAAATGTAAAAATAAGGGATCTGTGCATTTCATGAAGAAATTACTATGCTTTATCGAACGTTTAAAAAGTGGTTCAAAGATAAAATCAAAACATTGCCTGAGAACAATTAACGTCATAAAACGTAGGGAAAGTTCACATATCCAAATCAAGGGATGAAAATGATTTGAAGCGGATTGGTTATATCAAATATATCCATGTTCTTTTTGTCTTTCATTTTTACTTCATAAAACCACCAAGCAAAATTTTGAGATATAACTCCCCGCCAAAACACACACACACACACACACCTAAATAATCCGCATCACCCCCCAAAGAAACCACCGGTATTAAAAGTCAAAATAAGCCCAATTGAACATACAAAATCCAGAGGATGCTGAGAATAGTTAAAATAATTTGAATTTGATCATGCATATCTGTCGTGTTTGGGTGTATTAACGATGTTCAAGGCCTTGAACCCCAGAGATGAAAGAGACAGATAATATGTGTCCAAAAAAGAAGGAAGACGATTCACCGGTATTGAGGATTGCGAAGATGAAACGCGAACTTGCGGAATACAAGACAAAGAGCAAAGAAAGACAACAGAAACCTGTAACAGCAATGTTAACAAAAGTACAAAGAGTAAAACAAAAAGTCTAATAAATAAAGACGGGAAGAAAAACAACTGTTTAGATACCCCAAACGACAAACCGCGGAGAATGCAAACGGGAATACCTGGACATGACAAAGAAGAGGAAACCGAATCTCTTTTAAAAGCAGCACAAAATAATACAATTAGGACTAATTATATTAAGGTGAAAATTGATAATAAGCAACAGAATCGCAAGTGTTGATCACATGGAGACAGAGATGTGAAAGTTGATCATATAATAAGAGAAAGCCGCCAACTGGGGCAAAAGGAATAAAAAAAAACTAATCCAGACTGGGTGAGGAAAATGAACCACTTGGAATTGCGCAAGAGATCAAAATTTGATCATTCTTATAAAAGGTATATACACAAACCAAAATACGTTCAAGAAAAGGATTCACAAAATTCTTGGGGACATTGAGATAAAAACGGATCACCTAATCCCGGCCAAAAAAGAAGACCAAGGGTTAACAAGAAGATGTCATCGTGGATTTTGCTGCTCCAGTGGAATACAGTGTCAAAATGAAAGAAAGCGAAAAGATAGACAAATACTTGGATCTTTATAGTGATGATGATGACCCATTGAAATTGGTGCACTTGGAACGGTCACCTAACTAAAAGAACTGGAAACAAATAAGGAATTAAGACTATACAGCATTGTTGAGACTGGTTAGAATTCTGAGAAGAGTTCAGGAGACCTGAGGAGACTTAGTGTCATTTAAAATTCAATGAAAGACCATCAGCTAACGCCAGTGAGGAAAAAAAACTTGTAAGGAGTAATGTAAAAATGTTATAAGGACAATTATATTTAAATGAAAATTGATAATAGACAAGTGTAGATTATTTGGAGACTAAGATGAAATGGTCAGTTACATAATAAGTAAGTAAGTAAGTAAAGTTAGCGACCATAGTCGAGGGTGACCCGAAGGCTCCCTTTTCGATAGCTACTACACCAAGGTGTAGGGGAGGGCGCTACTCCATTCCCTGGATTGCTCCACTTTACCCTTGAACCGTACCTTATAATGCTGAGTGTTAAGCAAGGTGGTATCAAGTTCCATTTTTAAAGTCTTTGGTATGACTCGACCTGGGATTGAACCCAGGTCTCCCGGGCCATTGGCGAACACTCTAACCGCTGGCCCAATGTCCCGGTTACATAATAAGTAAATGCAGGAAACTGGCACTGAAGGAGAACAAGACTCAGAATTAAAGGTGATCCACTGGGAATTGTGCGAGAAATTAAATTTGACCATTCTAACAAATCGCATTCACTTAAACCAGAATCAGTTCTGGAAATGAGATCCATAGAATTCTCTTGGATTTTGAGATTAGAAGAATCGAGACCATACTGACCACAGCATTTGTTAAGATTGGCAAAAACATGAAGACCCGAAGCGACTTGTTCTTACTCAGACTCCAGTGAAAGACCACCAGCCAACCCTAGTGTGCAAAACACGTTAGAAATGAAATAATGCGTATCTTTTGTGTCAATGGCTGTTCCAAGTAGTATCGTATAAGCAATTTTCAAATTGGCCCCAAAACTACTGAAGCAGATTGCAAAATTTGGATTGTGGAAGAAAAAGAAACACTAATCGTACATCTACAATTTGATTTAAGCGTTTTAATGGCGATAACTTCTTCCTTGAAATAAAAGATACAAATGTATTGATAGTCTGGTATCACTGACAATAATTTCAAACTAAAGTTAGATCGTTTAGTTTCTTTGTTTAATGGTATATCACCCCTCGTGGGTTATTTAATTCCAAAGTCATCTCTTTTGCAGAACAGTTGTGATACTATGTAACCCATAGATAGTGGGGATAAGGGGGCTCATACCTTTCTCAAAAGTTTTTATATGAAAGTGGACGTAATAGTTCGAACTCGCTTACTACGATGTCACAGTCCAGTACATTAGCCACAACGCCACGAGTATTCACCCGATTAATGCTTGAGGAAAATCTGACCACCAGCAGACAAAATCTTATGCCGATCATTACATAAATTAAAAAAAAGAACAGATACAGAAGCTCTCGGGATGTCTTAGTCACAAGGAATTAAAAGAAAAAATATGTTTGATATATCATCATCCTCATCATCAAGTCTCGCTGCCAACATGGATCTCCCTTACCCTCTTTCGCTACCCTTCTCAATCATCCATCGCTTTCGGTTGGTCTTCAAGGCTACATCCCATATCGGCACAGAGCTGTTGTATGTAGGTTCTAGCTAGTCGTCCTACCTTTGCTCGTCCATGTGAGGAATAGGTCACTTAAGAGTTCGTCTCTACTTCTCCAGCAGTGTCCTGTATGTCTGGTTCGTTTAACTTGGATATTTTTCGTGATGGGTGGTGAGTGGCCGTACAGCTGGTGTTTTGTGGGGTGCTGCCTCCAGGACTTGTTCAATATTGCTCGCAGCATTCTAACACCCAAATATATATACAAACAAGTTGTTGTTCTAGAGGTTAAAATTCTTTGGGACTTCTGAATTCATGCAGTGTGAGCACAAAAACACACCTAGATTCCAAGTTGTCGTGACATGAAAACTTATCGGAATATGTTTAGAAATATGGTGGTATCGCATAACTCAAAATATTTATTTTCCGTTCAGCAGAAACTTCCCATTATTTAAACCGCTAGAAGGCAGTAAAATCCAAGATGGAGCTCACTCCACAGTAATGCAGTTGATGAGTGTGAGGATTTGTTAAAGTGATGTTGTGAGCATGCCGGAGCGTTATTATGCTCACCCAGTAGATCGCTTGGTCTTGGCCAAGAGTGAAATAAAACGTGGTTATTATAAATGAGATAATATTGGATATTGGATGCTGTTTCAGAAGACCACAAAAAGAGATTGAAAGATGCAATAGTAAATAGTGAGATATATACGTGACCAATGCACCCATCATTTTTGAAGTGCTTTGAACAGTCCCAAAGAGCCTTGAAAAAAAAAAAGACAGGTAATCGGAGAAAGCACTAAAACCGTCCAGACAACAACTCTATTAAAATCGACAAGAAGAGTGAGAAGTGTAATGGAGCACTGGGGAGACTTGCTACCATTTGATTTCCGATGAGAGTCAGCAGATACTGTTGAGGATTATTCAATAATTACAAAGAATAATGATTGGGGAAAAAATGGCAAGACATTTAAGTATAGATTGAATGAGCATTTTATAAAAGCAAAAAGAACAAGTAATTATATAAAGACGAAAATACACAAAACCCCAACGAAATAAGTTAAGCTTGAACAATAACCAGTACAATAGCTAGCCAAAGATTTTTATTTTTTTAACTGAGCTTTCCAATACATACACACACACACGCACATACGCACGCACAAATACGCACATGTGTGTGTGTGTGTGTGTGTGTGTGTGTGTGTGTGTGTGTGCATGAATACATATATATATATATATATATATATATATATATATATATATATATATGAAAAAGATTAAAAAAAAATTAATGCTTTTATCATCTTTCGATCCGTTGAATCTGTAAGAAATTCGACATATTTTAAACATTATTGCCTGTGCCAATCACGTAAAAGTTTAAAAAAAAAAAAAAAAAAAAGAAAAAAAAAAAAAGGAACGCTGAATGATTGGTTATGAGTCTTCCTTTCTCTGTACATAGTTTCTCCTCTTCCGTTATTTTAATTAAAAAAAACAAACAAACACCCATCGTTTGTCAAGCAACAATTTTTCTCCGTCTTAAAGTCCTGATAATGGTTTAATAAAACCGAAACGTTTTAACGTTGACTATACTATCATAAATAAATTTATCACACTTGGAATACTATGTTTTCCTATTTTCTTCACACTGTCGAATTTATTTCCATAATTCACTTCCATATATATGTTTATAATATCACCCATAAATAAGTACACCTTTAAAAGTTTTAAAAAATGAAAAAGTTAATTCAATTCTAAACCAAAGACACCAGGATTTTATTAATTCTTGAAAAATATTAAATAATGAAAACAGATATTATTAGACATCTTTTATTACTAAACTCTACAGCATTGAAAGTTGCAATACTTACGTAAACAAAAATAAAAGTACATAAATATATATAAGGAGGTATACTTCTTATTTGGGCATGATTCTTTTTTTGTTAAATAGTTTCGATCTTAGAGAGTATGGTAATAAACAATGCATAATAATATTTCTTTTGATGATATAATCAATCACAAGGAATTATAAAATATTGTTATATTTGGTTTAGAAAAAAAATGCCAAGTTCAAGTACATCCCGTACAATTATTTTTATAAGAAGTTAATTTGTTGACGATATTGTATATATATGTATATGCATAAATATGTATATATATATATATATATATATATATATATATATATATATATATATATATATATATATATATCAGTAATATCCAGTCGGCGTCCGAAAACAGTGCGTATGTATTATTTACGTATAGAATATATGAGGAATATCATAAAAATTTATGTGAGTGCTCGATGTATAGCTATTGTTACATATCTTTTTCCTTCCAGGTATATATAACAAAACTCACATACAGAGCGTATACAGTGCAATTTGTAGGAAACTCAAACCTGGGTAAATCTAACCAGGTTTGAGTTTCCTTGTAATTCTTATTATAACTTTCAGAAAATTATTTTAGATATAGTTATTAATACGTTTACGTACATAATCGGTATTATAAACATACACTTAAAAAAACAATGAAATAATTGATTAAATTAAAATTTTGATAATATTTTAATCAAGATAAAAAATTAGGTTCTTATAATTGGTTTTATATATAATTAAAATATTAAAAGATATAGAAATTTAATAAAAAAATGTATATATGAACTTTGTTTTATTAAAAGATTTTTTGGTACAACGCCTGTTTCAAACTCGGTAATTTTTAATTAATAATCTAATGGATTAATATTTTATAATATATATATATATATATATATATATATATATATATATATATATATATATTGAATTATAATTCCCTTAATGATCTAAGTTAATATATAATGTATTCTCCGGTATAGCGGTAAAAACTCCATAAAAACCGTTTTACCATCTGAAGATACATCCCCGTAAAAGAGGTTGTTGAAATAAATTCATAATGGTTTACATCGGTTGAGTTTTACTTGATATTAACGACAACAACAACAATAATAATAATAATAATAATAATAATAATAATAATAATAAAAATGATAATAATAATAATAATAATAATACACACACACACACACATACACACACACACACACACACACATATATATATATATATATATATATATATATATATGCGAATGCATGCTTGCATACATGTATATATGTATTTGTGTGTGTCTCTGTGTTCATGTGGATGTCTCTATCAGTATGTTTGCGTCTGTATGTTTTGATATATCGAAAAAATTCCGGCTCTTTCTAGATGATATATAAATATTGACAATTAATCGAAGAAATTTGTTTTAGAGGATGACAGTAAAAATTTTATGAAATTATCGTAAATTAGACGAAGAAAATGATAGACATTTTCTGCAAAGTAAAACTCAGTCTCCAAGGAAAAGATTTAATTAATAAAAATCAATGAACAAAGAACAAAAAACTAAAGAATGAAATAATCTCCAAATAATGTAACTTTTACACTAAATTGATCTATGAATGTTTTGCTTGCGATAAAATCGAATCCACTTATGGTTTTAAGACATTTCGGATTATTTATTCATAGTTTTTTTTTTTACAATCAATTTTTTAAAAAGCAAAAGTTCTTAAGACGTTGTGAAAATATGAAAGCATGGTGCTTACTCACATATAAATATTATATATGTGTTTTCTATAAATACTATGCAAACAACAAGTTCACATCCTTATACACAACGACTCTTCCAGTCAAATGCATCACTTTATACTTTAATGTATAAGTTAAAGAATTTGTAGAAATGTGTATGCAAACATTGAGATGTAAGAGGAGAATTTTATTGCTACAAATCAAACTGCACTTTATTGCTGTTTAATATAAAAAAAGAAGAAAATTCCAGTAAAATTTATTAGGTAAACTTATAATAAATGAAAGAACGAACTGAAGGAAAAGAGAAGCTTGTTGTGATAAATTGATACCCAATTGCATTCGTTTTAGATAAAATTTCATAATATGCAATTTCGCAATTCAAATTTATCCCTTCTTAAAACTATATACAAGAATTTGCGTATTACGTCTATAATTTATTTTAATAAGTCAGAAGTGGATGAAGGTAAGGATATGCTTTTTAATAATCAATATTAACACACCCAAATCGTGTTTGATTTTATGAATGTTTCGATGTTTATTCTCATCCTACTCAAAGCAATATGATATTTACTAAACGCATCAAATCAAAGTGAGAATTTAAGGTGAAGTACACCAGTAGACCATTTTTGAAGTTTTAAGGCACAATGACTTATACAGAAAAATCACTGTGTGAACTGAAATCTACAAAGCAAATCAACTTTATTTTATCTTATTTCCTTTAATCAGTTTTCTTACCCACTCCAGGCTTTTTTGATGGACAACATCCTATGTTTGCTTCGTCCGATGTAAACATTGTTGTCCCTGACATAATTTTCTGAACAGAAATGACAGAAACAAAGGGTTCATATTTTAAAGGATTTTAAGATATTTTAATCGTTTTCAAAATATCTTATTATGCACACACTTTTAAAAACAATATATAAAAAACAAATATAAGTCAAGCCGTAGATCCTGTCTTACTTCTGGTACCGTGTAACACATTATAACTTGTCAAATGTGTTACATTTTTACGAACAAAGAAAATATGTAAACAAAACTGAAAAAAGACAGGCTTGTCTTTTAATTTGGTTTATTAACCACATACAGAGACATGTGTCTGTTGACCAGGAAAAGAAGCTGTTTGAACTTTGTGGGTACCTGTCAAATGTACGTCCATGTGTCATTGTGGATTCCAAGTCTCTGTGTGTCTTTTCTTTTCGACGTGTGTCTTTTCTTTCCGACCCTACAAATCCCATAATGCACTCTCCACGGGAGGCAACTTCCTTTCTTATCCCTCAGGGGGAATAACTTCAATATGTTACAAGGATAATAGATGGTCATTGCCAACTCCTATTATCCTAAAACATTCCATAAAAGGAAAGAATTGATATCGCACCCTTAAGATCAAAAAAGTTATGGAAATTAATCTGTATATCCATTTTTAGTAGACACCAAATTTAAATGAAAAAGAGATAAGAAGATTTCATTTCAATAATATAATCTAGAGAAACGTCATGAAAAAAAATCAGCAATCAAGATGCTGGCTTTTACTTGTATTAGGGACAGTAGGCGTCGGTGAGAAATGTGCATGACCCAGCAACCAGGTTACCAATATCTATTAAACTTATTTTCTTTGTGTAGGACAATTTCACCTGATAGAATTCTGCATAATACTAATAATGGTCTGAGAGATTAGTTTGCTAAACACCATCCTCGGCAAGGTGACCTTTTTAGAAAATGACGAAGGAAGGCGACTCTGAAAGTAATACCTCCAATTTAATCCCGAGGAAACAACAACAAATACAGAAAACACGACACCGTTGGATAGGGTAAGTTTTCAGTTAAAGAATACTATTTTTTCGCATCACCAACTGCATTGGCTATGAACTTTCGACATTGATGATCAAAAGCCTACATGTCGCGCTTGTAAAGGGATTACTCTGAAATGCCGTTTATTTATTTATGTTGGCTAAGGACATCAGAAGCACGCGTTGTTGGTATGGTAGTAGGGGTTGAATCTTCCCACGAATAACCCATCCGTTTTTTGTTCAGTTGAATGGAAGTCCGGCAAAATAACCTCTGATATAGGAACAGAAAGATTGCTCTTATTGATATTCATTGATGCTTAATGAACGACAACAGAGACCAAAGAGCGGATATGAGTACAGTCAGGCGGTGGATGATGTGTTTCAGTAGTGGTGAGAGCGATATAAGTTACAAGTTACGTTCAAAACAGATGTTAATCCATGAAGTGAAGAGCACCTCGAGATAATGAAAGATGGACTATGCGATAACGTTTTTCTGACAATTGGCAAAAAGTGAGTTGCTTCCTCTGGGGAAATTTATGTAAGATTTACATGCAGGATTTTATACATTGCCCGCGAAGAGATATAACCAACGTTTATGACTATAAAAATAGTGTTTTCTAGTTATTTATTAAGATGAGTTTAGTTTGGCACAAGGACAGAAATATATAGCATTCAGTGAGAATCAAATTTAGGAACATGCAGCAGGCATAAATAAATACATTTTTTTTACATATATTCATGGAATTTTATTTGTTTTAGTTTTATAGTCTCAGTACTATAGAGTTTGGTGATAAATAATATCTAATAATTTTCATTTTGATTGTGTTCCATGATTATATACCACAAGAAATAATAAAACTCAATTTCGCCCTGTCAGCTGGGACTGCAGAAAGGAAAGCCCAACGAGTAACCCTCGACTATGGTGGCTTTTATTATATTGATATTTTTGACCGAAATAACTTGAACGATTTTAACTATTTTTCAACATTGTTATTGCTTTTATTTTCTTTTAATTGTTAATTCAACAGTTCTCATCCCAGCCTCTACCAACACAATTACCATTAAAACCATTATAGTCGTTACGATTGTTTTTTTATTCTTTTAATAATGTATATTTCGAGAAAGCCATTAAGAAAAAGAGTGAAATAGTAGCAATATTTCTGCAAGTGGCCATTAAAAAACGCGTAGTCGGCCAACTATAACAACTTTAACAAAATGAAAGATACTAATAATGCACACTTCTAATAACTCTTTATTTTGATTGTATTCCATGATTATATAACAAAAGAAATAATAAAACTCAATTTGGCTTAGTTGGCTGGGGCTGCTGGGGAGAAGGCTCCCCCAATGAATTTCCTGTGGCTCAGTAGGTTGTGGCAGCAGAATACACCGACTGCATCTCTGCAGAGGGGTAAGGTTCCCCTAACGAGTGTCTTGATATGACACTAAACAATTTGATGGGGAGGATTCAGTAATGTTGGAGCTTTGGGGAAAGCGGAGTACCCCTTTTATTGTCATCGCTCCCAGGTCCTCTCGAACCCAGAGTGGTAGCACCTGATAGGGTCCTATCTATGGCCAAATTGAACTCAACTGTATATTTATGCTAAACTGAATTCTAAGAAATAGATATGATATTGACGTTTAAACTGTGTACTTTTGTTAAACTGAATTGTTTGAAATATAACTGTTTATATGTATAAAAATGGATTTGATCTTAAATAATCAATAATAGTTAATGTGCCATAAAACCAAACCAAATCAAACTAAACTCTGTTTGTTAAAAAGTCTTTAAAAAATTGTTAGGTTTGTATTTATTTATGGGCGATACTGTGTATGGTCTTCAATCAAACGATGAGGCTAATGGGTAGAGTGATCTGGATTCAATCCCAGGTCGCGTCATACGAAAGACTTTAAAAATGGTACTTGATACCTCCTTTCTTAATACACAGCAATATAATGTAAAGTGGAGCAATCCAGGTGTAGTAGCTATTAAAAAAGGGAGCCTTCTGGTCGCCCTCGACTACGGTCATCAACTTATATATATATATATATATATATATATATATATCGCAAATAAATGTTCGTCTATTGATTCGATGACAATCCTAATTCTAAAGCTTATATCATTTTGAGTAATATATATATATATATATACTCCCCTCGGGGGTGGACGGGGGAGCACTCTGGCAAAGGAATTAATAGCTGCCGCTCACGTAATGCAAAAGCTCTTCTCATGAACTGAACACTCTAGAATCCGGTAAGGCAAAAAATGTAAACAAACGAAAGCTACTACATAATGCCTTATAATTCCCGAGCTGAAGTATGTCGACTGATGGCTTAGCGGTATAACACTAAGGCTAACGTAAAGTTGGGCAGGTCTCGACCCCAGCTTGAAGCGTTCTCTGTGTCTAGCCACACTGAATAGTTGTGATACAACGAAACAGTCTGTCTGTGAATGACACAATATTTATATATATATATATAAACGAATAAACGTTCGTCCATTTATCATAATGCTAAAGTTTATGAAATGAAATATAGACGGGATTTGTTGTTCATGGTGTAATGGTTATCGTCGTAGGAAATGGAATTGGAGACCCGATTTCAAATCCCGGAAGAGAATGTTTGCATTTCACTTAGCGCTAATATCCTCGAGGAAAGGTATGTGTTTAACCATCCTCCCGTTTGCTATGGATAAATAATAGGACAAACTTAACTCGTCAACCTTGGCATGGCAACCAGTCAGGGAGAAGGAAAACTCTGATTTCAAACCTGATAAACTCCGCTGACCTTGTCTTTCATCTTGCTCGTGCGAAGGAGTTTGTGTGATATATCTATAATATCTGTGATATATATATATATATATACTAGAGATTTTCTTTGTGAAGGCTTTTTTGAACAAAGCAGGATTTTTGATGAGTTAGTCATAGGAGAATGTTATACTACTGTATCATAGATTCTCAGAACAGTTTTTTCTTTGCTTAAACCGATTTTCTTAACCAATACTACAGAGCCGAGTCTTACCCACAATTCACACATTGCAGATGGAGGAGGAGAAGCTGATTTATGTATTTCCCAAGAGTATTAGCTTGAAGTGAAATGTAAATAAAGTTGGCGACCCTAGTCGAGGGAGACCCGAAGGTTCCCTTTTTAATAGCTACGACACTGAGGTGTAGGTAAGGGCGCTCCCCCTTTCCCTGGATTGCTCCACTTTACCCTTGATCCATACCTTAAGCAAAGAAGCATCAAGTACCATTTTTTGAGTCTTTGTTAGGACTCGAACTGGGATTGAAACCCAGTCTCCCGGGCCTTTAGGCGAACGCTCTAACTGTTAGGCCAATGTATCGGTAAACCTGTTTTGGCTTCATTTGATGATTGTATAGCTTATACATGAAACAACAAAAATAAGTGAAGTAAGAATTATTTTATGCTTTATCCTGCTCTGCTGGCAAGCATTTGAGCACTTTGTTGATTTAAGAAAAACGTTTTTAAGCCATTTCTTTATCTATCTATCTATCTATCTATCAAATTTTACAAAAGATATTAATTCTTTCTATATCGCATTGCCGGGGAATCAAAAATTGTCGAAAGGGTAGAAAAGATGAAGTAACTGGAAGGAAACGGAAAACGCATTGTTACAACCCCCGCCTCGCAATTATTTTCAGTTCTATAAGGTCTCATAAGACCGGTCTCATTAAAAGGAAGATGTAATGAGTTTTTTTTTCGGTCTATAAATGTAAGATGTTTTTTATAAATTTTTTATAAATTGTTGCCTCTAAATGTGGGCGGGGTTTTTACTGAACTCCAAAATATACGGCTTCAATTTCTTCATCAAATAGCATATCAACTTTCATGGGTTATTTAATACTGAAGCTATCCTTGTAGAAGAACAGTACTTGTGCTATATAACCCCTACCTGGGGCCAAAATATACGATTTAAGTTTTCGGCTGTGTAGTTCTCAACTACTATTAGCTTTTAATCTTATGAGTCTCTCTGAAAATCCACGACTACATCAAACATTGAAATGAGAGCTCGTGCTTTTCTCACTTGTAACTGCCGGAGAATGGAGTCTGACCTGAAACTTGTTTATCAAGCCTACACCCTTCTGGTGGATTTCTGGGGGTGTTATTGTTGTTGTTGGTGGTAGTGGTGGTGAGGCTGTTACATAACAAGTAGTTTTTAAATCTTTTTTTATCACAATGCTCAGTTAGTTTTTACATTCGTGCTGATTACTTAACGATCGCAGAATGCATAAATGACCACATTTAAGTTAAAAAAATAGGAACAAGAAAAAAAAAAATTCAAGATTAATGATTCAAGTGATTCAATTAGGAAATGCAAACAGTTCAAGACTATTGCGACAGGAACAATAACCAAACGTTAACAAACAATATGACGTATCGTAAAAAAATCGGATACAGAAGAATCTATGGCTAAATTTGAATGATGTCAGTTCGCTCTCAGGGCTGTCCTCCTGGCGTAGTCGCTGACGTGCTAGACTGAGGTATTGGAGTAAGCGTGTTCTAAATTGCACTAGTGCATTCACTTTTGGACTAATACTCTTAAGAAAGGTATTCATCCCCAGCAATGGATTAAACAGAACCACTCCCTTTCTTCTACAATGCTGGTTTTGGACTTAAATAAACCATGAATGTTGATAAAAGAAAGCAAACAAAACCACTTAGCTTTCATAACTTAATCAGTCAAACATTGTCTCAGTCGAACAGGCCTCGAAATTTTGGGGATGTGAGTTCAAATCTATTCGGGAACTTTTGCTTTATTTGTTACCAAGATCATTTGATTAACAGTTGTAGAATATCAAAAAGAAAAACTCGTCAAAAATAATTTATCATAACGTTTTAAGAGTGAAGTAAATTAATCTTCGCCTGGTATACATTATTTACAGTATCTGTTTTGACAAAGTGTTCACCCATTTAAGTAGAAAGCAAACTCATGACAGTTTAACTACAATAATATTGTGGGAACCAATCCTTTAAGGGTGAGTTATTTCGACGCTTTTGTGATTATGAATACTTCGTAATGTTATGTGCCGTTTTTACTAATTTACAGTAATAGTCATATAAAAATCGGATCAACATGAATTCTTAATAGATTGATTTCATATGTAACCAACGAGAAAAAAATTAAGAAAAAAATAAAATAGGTAAAACATAAATATTTTTCGATAATCATTACTATTATATTCTATTGCCTATAAATAAGTACACCAATTTTTTGGGATGGTGATCGGGGGTACGAGAAGTTCTCGTGGCCGTAATCGTCATTGGAAACAGACACAATGAGCCAAGTTCAAATCCTGTTTGTGTTTCATTTCGGGCTTATGAATGAATCTATTTCTTTCCCAACTTCCAGCTATGGGTAAAATAGAAGGGCAGATTTTGTACGGTGATTGATCTAAGAGAATGAAAACTCTGAATTCAGAAAGTCGTAATGAGCTTGTGTCACATCCACCTTGTTGCAGAGTGTTGGGTAAATACGTATTTGTCATGCAAACAATCTATATATTAACAACCAGATAGTTTGTCTGTTTTCAATAGAGAGACAGTTGTTAATATATCTTGATCATTTTCAAGCTTGCTATATTTCATTGATAAGTCTTTGGTAATATCTCTCGTTCAGTTAATGTAATAAACGTTGATGCCGTGAAATTAAGTCCAACGGGTATGTCACGTGATAGCTCACGAAGACGAAGAGGTAAGAATGATACTATCCCCCCGTTGAACTAACATTATCTAGCAGTCAAAAAGTGACCGTTAGGAGAGAATGTGGGTCACGCAGATGTTTGCACTTAAGTGACCTTGGGTCGCCGGACATCGGAAGGGGAAAAAGAAAGAAGCCAAATGATTGGCGGGGACCCCAAACGGAAGTGGGGTTCCCTTCCCCTCAGGGGTAGTAAGGAAGTTTTTGAGCAAGTCTCGTGGCAGAGGGACGATAGCCATTTTACTCCGGGCTAAAGACAAAAGACTAACTGAGACACGAAGGACTCCAAAATCCTTCAAGCCAGTATTAAAAACAGTACAAAGTCTATTAGCCCGTGAAAGAAGAAAAATTCTCCAGTGGAACCCCGTCAAAAAAATAAGATAAGTAACTTTGGGACATTTTTCCTTTACACCCAAATTTTGTTTACCTCTCTCTCTCTCAATTTGAAAAAGGATAAACCCAAGAAAAGACATTTATATTCATGGACTATCCTATTATATGTTTTTGACACTTTGGACGTATATATATATAACCGTAGTAAAGAACCTATGTATTTTCATTTTACCATGTGGTCTATGTTATTATTTCATGCTTTCCTTTCAGCTTCTATTCGCCTTATATTATCTTGCTTAGAACTGTCCTATTAATTCCTAAAGTATCACACGGGAAACCGGAGTTGCCGACTACTACAACAACATTAATGTTATTACGACTAAGACCTATAGGCTCGTATTCTTCTATTATCTAAGGGAAAGAAGTTTAGCGGCCTGGTGGGTGTGTGATAGTGTGAAATTTTGGACCCCTTTGCCAGCGGTGGCCAGTCGGGCCCTAAATTATTCCCTCACGTAATATGCCAGTTCTTATCTGCCTGAGAAAAGAACTCTGAACAGGACTTATTTCTGTAGGGGATCAAGTGCCAACCTGCCCCGTCTTCACACGTGCGAAAATAAAGTCCCGTAAAGGGATTATAGACAATTTCGCGTCACAGGTATAATCAATTAAAAATGATACACCTCTTTCATTTCTTCTCAATCGAGTAATTCATCAAGACAGGCGATCATCAACTCTGAATGGGATTTATCAAGCTTATAATAATACTGCACAAAAGCGAAATGCGATAGGAGGACTAGGAGTAAAAATATTATGCTTCGTCAATTTCCTAATAAAAAGGCATTCAGATACCTAAATCTTTCTGACATTACGTATTGTCTAATTGTTAACAAGATGGGACGGCAGATCATTGATAGTGAATTCGATTCTCACTGGCTGACTTATACCTTAGATTTTGTGCTAAAACTTAGCTAAGGTTAGCTAATAACAGCCTTTTTCTGTATCGATCAGTTTTTATTATAATTACCCATCATTTATCATTTAAAATATAAAATTTCTAAGTGAAAAGTGTGTTTAAAGCTCGATCATTTCTATGGGATAGAACACCGACTTTTAGCAGCAATTGAAAATACAGAACTATTTTAGCCACCCGGCAGACTATTGACCTTTTTATTACCTTTTTTACATCGATCAGTTTCTGTTTTAGTTACCTCCCTTTTGTTAATTAAACCCTAAAATAGTTACCTCTCTTTTGTTAATTGAACCATTAGATATTAACATATTGATTAGATCTCAGGTCTGAGACATGACATAAAATAAAACGCAGTTTCTTTCAAGCAGCGGTTGTGTCGATACTGCTATATAGATGCACTACATGAACGCTAACTAAACGTATGGAGAAAAAGCTTGATAGCAATTACATAAGAATGCTGCGAGCAATATTGAACAAGTCCTGGAGGCAGCACCCGATAAAGCAACAGCTGTACGGCCACCAACTACCCATCACAAAAACTATCCAAGTTAGACGAACCAGGCATGCAGGACACTGCAGGAGAAGTGAGGACGAACTCATAAGCGATGTACTCCAGTGGATCCCTTCACATGGACGAACAAAGGCAGGAAGACCTGCTAGAACCTATATTCAACAGCTCTGTGTCGATACAGGATATAGTCTTGAAGACCTGCAGGGAGCGATGGACGAAAGAGAGGGTCAGGGAAATCTGTGCTGGCGGCGCGACATGATGATGATGATGATGATACCTATCAATGAGAATTATGTTGTGATGCGTTTTATATAAAAAATGCTAAAAGAGTAAAAGCCTTTTCGCAATTGGAAAATGGTCGTCTTTCATTTTTTTAAATGCAGGTTTAAGGAATTCGATTCAAATTAACTAATTAAATCTAGCTTAGATACTTCCTAATTGACTATTATTGTCAATTATTTGGAAATATCCACGAGTCAACCTAAAGAATGCATTTCCTTATCTTTTGTACGAAGGATGTTTTGAAAGTAATGCTTCCAAAGTATGCCTACAGAAACGATAACAGCTACAAGAAGTACAATACAATCGTTGGATAGAGCAAGTTTTCAGCTATAAAATAACATTCCTCCTCATAGTCTCAATGCCTTTACATTTTTACATACGAAGAACAAGAGCCGGCATCAGCAGAAGTGACCCACTTTTTCACGACAGCGTCATTGTCAAGAAATGTTGTCTGCGTAGATCATCTTTTATTAGCTCGATTTGCATTCGCACAGATGAAAGTATAGGTTATAAGCGGAAAGTTTCAACCTCTATTGCCATACCACCACCACCACCACCACCCGCCTTATATTGTGGGACAATAGAATGAAATGAGGAGCTTTACTTTTGGAGAGATTTGCTTTCGTGGGCGGCATGTAGACACTTGTTAATCACAGGCAAAAATGTATAACTTAATAACTATGTGGCACCAGTAATTTGTAACTGAAAACTTGATCAATCCAATGCTGCTCTTGTTTTTCTGTATCACTAATAGTTTCAGTAGAAATAAATAAAAAAGCATAATTTTTGGAGCGCGCTTCCTTCACAGAATCGTGAACTGTCCCAACAATTTTATGATCGCATTTCAACGTCTGCAGAAGCAAAGTAAAACGAAAGTAAAGATAAGAATATACACCCTCCAGCTTATTTGGAAGATAGGAATTTACTTAGTATGACACAAGAGCATAATTTTCAGGCATCCAGGAAAGATGAAACTGATGCTTTCGAGTGTTGTTTATTAGCTATTATTCCACAATAGAAGAGTCATTAATTTTAGATACTTGCTGAAAACCCGCCATACGGACAGGATTCTAAGCTCGTAATAGACAACTATGTTTTTTTATGAAGACTAATTTGCAAATAAAAGTTATCAAGAGGTCAACGTTTTTAGTTTCATTGTGGGCATCGCTCGTAATAAAAATACAATCACAATACAATTTCTTTATTTTTGATTATCTGGTGAACGGAAAGAAGTCTGAGAAAAAAAGTAAATAAAAAATCAACTTTGGTCTTTGACTCGGAAAATCTACTTTATGCGATTAAACAAAAACACAGACTCGGTTTAATAAAACTGACAAACTTATTGTAAAGATTTAGTCTAACAAGATTTTTACATTGCAAATCGAATCCTTCGCTAAAAACTTGAAATGTTTTGGAACTTCAAAAGAATAATACAAGCAAACAAATAAATAGGCAAAAAACAACGAGGCACATGCTCTAATGATCCATTGGAAACAAGAGAAAATTTGTTGGATGACGCTCTTGCAATCCTCGAGCTATGCGATGAGAGAGAGAGAGAGAGAGAGAGAGAGATAAAAAGATATTTGGGGAATTAGAATAAGAATTATAAAGTTTAGACTCTTCTGATATCTTCACTAAAATATGGCATTCAGTTAGGGTCAAACTTACTATTAATGGATTGAGAGTTTAGCTTGTTAGCGGACAGAACTTTCAATACTGAGACTTAAAATAATCCGGCCCTTTTTGGATTGCAAAGTCAGTCGTCAAATTAAAAGTGGAGATGTTTTCTTTAACAATGACAGTCAAGTTGTGGGATGTTCATAAAGTGAGGGAACCCTGTTAAACAGTGAAAGAAAAGCATTAATTGTATTGGGAAAGACAAAATTCAAGTTCATTTCTAAATTTTATCCCAAATCTGAAAGCCGACACTCTTTTCTCTTGTTACTTGGAGGCTTTTTGAATGGAAATGGATTCGTTTGTGTTAGTGCACCAAATTCGAACGACCTTTCCCCTTTTTGTTATGGATAGCTGCTAATGACATAACAAAATTTTAGGTGAGTTCCTTTTACTAAAAGCCCTAATGTTTACTATAAAGAAGAAAGACTAAGAAATAAAATAAGACATGGTGGATGCATTTTAACACAGCTTATTTAATCAACACGTCAGTAAATAGGCAACAGCACTGAGTGTTAGTTTTCAGTCACCTTATTTACTTTAAATTCCACCTGTAATTACCTTTTGTAGGTATAGAGGAGGCACAAGTTGGGTAATTAAGTTTTCTTCTGGTTTATTTGAGCATGATCTGTTTACATAAGTAACTATCAGTCTAACGTCCACATTACTGAAATATTTGATCTACACATATTGTCCACACTGCACACGACATACAAAGCACATACAAATGTTATTTTACTTAATGTAGTTATAGTTAAACATATTGCTTGATAACTATTGGTAAAACCTTACTTCAAAATCGTAGTTATTTTGCATCATTACAATCATAGACACACTTAAAGACTTTTATGTATTGCTAAAGTCGAGGGGGCCTATGGGTAGAGTGTTCGCCAATGGTTCGCGAGAGCGGGGTTCAATCCCAGGTCGAGTCATACCAAAGACTCAAAAAATGGTACTTGATGCTGCCTTGCTTAGAACTCAGCATTATAAGATAAGGGTGAAGTCGAGCAAACCAGAGAATGGAGTAGTGCCCTCCCCTACACCTCGGTGTAGTAGCTATTTAAAAGGGAGCCTTCGGGTCACCCTCGACTATGGTCACTAACTTTACTTTTTACAATCATAGTCATTTAGTTACTCGTGTAAAAATTGTTGGTAATATCTATTTATAAAACCCCAAATGTCTGTCTGTCCGTACTGTTAGAGGTCTGTCATTTTGCCAGTGATTTCAACCAAACATTCTTAAATCATCAAAGCTATGCTCGAAAAGGTTTTAAAATATAGTGAGCCTATTACATTTCCCATCCTTTTTGTTAGATTGCACTATCTCACTGTAAAGGGGTCCACCTCACATCTCTTACCCATTTTCTTAGTAATCTTTACTAGAATCAGATAGCTTTATTCCTTCTTAAATGTATAGACCCTCAGCAGGGCTGTGTTTATTGCTCGGTGTTTGAGGTGGTTCTAAAGAAAAATGCCGTGGAGATCAAGCATTTTTTTGGGATTGCCGCTCACATTAAAATGGTTTCATGTCAAATTTAACCAACAGGGAAGTCAAATAAATCCCTGCACTAAGACCCTCACTGCCTCGACTTAGTCTAAACCATGGAAGGTTCACACCCTTATTTATTGACTGATTAAGATGACATAAATTCACACTATTCCCTCGGGGTGTCCTTGTGGTGTAATGGTTAAAGCGATGTACTGTGGAATCGTAGTAAGGGAGTTCGTACTCTAGTCACGCTATTACGTTCGCTTTCGAGGAAATAACCTTGGGAAAGGTATGAACTCCCTTATCCTCCCAGATAGGGGTTAAATAGTACCACTACTGTTCTTCTTGGAGAATAGCTTTGGTATAAATAACATACAAAAGTTGATATGCCATTAAAAAAAGAAACCAAACCAAACACTATTATCTAACAACCAAATAAAGACATTCATATTTATAAATAATATTGGATGGAGAAAATAAGTAGAAGCATATTTTTTCTTCCCAATGCATTATTAATCCGTTTAATATTTTTATTAATACTTCGACAATTTCTATTTTAAATAGTTTACATTGTAGTAAATTACTAAGCTTTTTGCTTGGATGTGGCACAAGGCCATATGAACGGAGCTTCCAATGAGACTCGAACTCACTTTTGAAAGGTTGCTAGTCTAGCTTGCTAACCATTACACTACCCGAGGGGCCTGAATAGTTTAAATTGTATGATCACATTTTTCTCCATTGGAAATATATGTCATTAGTTTGAATGAACTAATCCAGTCTCAGGGAGCCGTTCTCTCAAGGCAGTGGCCTTCCCCTAGTCGATTAGAAGTAAAGGTCAGGTTGACTGCCTTATGCTTTTTTAAGGAAAATTACTGACGGTGTTTGGATAAATTTTGTTACTAACCACTTGTAATGGTAACCATATTAAACCGATCTTGTATCACATACTACCACTGAAATGCGTAAATCCTGTCATGCTATTCCTTTTTCCAAGAGAATAAAGTTTAAAGAATGAGACAAGTTTTTCATCGCTCGGCTATGTAATGGATGTATCAGTGTTTTCCTTGTCGAGTAACCCTTCTTTAAAGTATCTCTTAGGCCAATAGGCGTTACCTAACAGTGTTTATCACTCCTCCAAGTAATTTGAAACAGGTTATACTGGGTTACATGGTACCAACACCAAGTACCGACCTCCCAAATTGACGTAATATTGAATATTTAAGGTGGATTGCTTTTTACCATTTAAAGGGCTCCGACCGACAAAAGTTGGGGAAAAGTAGATTCATGCCTTTCCGAAGTGCATTCGGGAGAAGTAAACGCAAACTGTCCCTGTCGGAGTTTGAACTTTGTTCGCCGATTTCATTCTCTGTGCCTTTAGGTTACCTCCATGATAATGCAATAGGAAGTATATTAAACTATTTTTCAGAAATGTTGGCCGGAATTTTGACTGATGATCTCGTTGTCCAATTAGCTACGAGTGAAGTTGAAAAGCCGTGCTTGGAAAATACATTCAACGCATAGGAAAGAACCTGAAAAATAACATGAGCAACAAAAACGACAAAAAGACAAGC
>OY757911.1:70470575-70475575 GCA_963585895.1 Sepioteuthis lessoniana | reverse complement strand
GGCTGGGTAAATCCTGTGGGGTAACGGATCGCCACCAGGCGATAGCCGGGAAGGAGATTCCAGCTGAGCACACCCAGACCCCCGTGATGAGGATGCTCACTTTACTGTTTGACATTTTTACTGGATACGTAATAGGGTCATTGATTGCCCAGTAGCGATCAAGTGAAATTACGCAGAGGTTCATAATAGACGCTGTACTTGCCAGAACGTCAAACGAGTGCCACAGATCACACCATGCTGGACCATAAAGCCAGAAGTTGTTGGTCATTTCGTGACTAATACTAAACGGCATCACAATGCCACCTACCATCAGATCAGCAACAGCCAGCGAGACGATGAAATAGTTGGTAACCGTCCGTAGGTAAAGCTCGCGACTAACGGCTACGATGACGAGAATGTTGCCGACGATGGTTATGAAAGAAAAGACTGAGAGCAAAATGCCAATACTGGGGTGCTTCAACTCGTAGGTGGGGTCCTGTGGATTAACGGTTGAATCGTTGTAGAAGGCATCATAATCAAAAGTACTACTTTCTGTTTCATTGTAAGCTTCCGTGAAATTCAGCATGAAGGATCCCACTAGTTGATGTCTATTCCCAAAGATCGGAATCCTTGTTATGAGTAATTAAAAATATACGATTTATTATACACAAGAATCCACAGACAAAAGCTTGTATTATGTTGGCAACTGCAGCACTAAAAGAAAAGCGTACTTACTCTCCTATTCAGTAAACTTGTTCAAACTGAATTATTAATAAAAGAAGTTAGATCTAATTGTTACATATTCCAAAATAGATTCGTTAGCATTTGTGGCAAAGAGAAACAGAAATTGGTAGTTGATGAAATGACAATTTTTTTTATCTGAGCGTCGGTGTATTTATATGATTTTGAATATTTGAACACAAGAGTTTACAGCTTTGAGAATAAAGATGTTTGCTGGTGCAATGAATTGGTAGGAGTGTTGTATTGTGTTCAAAATCGATGACTTAATATAAAAAACAAACAGCAGAACTCTAATTCAGTAATTAAGAGCGATATGATAATCGCAAGAATTTGCTTGCTTAGGAAATCTCACATTGCAAATGATATTCAGTATTTGCAAATGTTTTTTTTACAAAAATTTGGTTGGCAAAAGAGATGATCTCTGAATGTGTCAATTGTTAGTACAAGAAAAACGAAAAAAAATCACTTTTCTTAGCTGTGAGTTGAATATCTTCAGCAAGAAGACTGGAAATCTCCATGCAATAGATCAAATGACAAATACCTGACCTTAAAATTATCACAAAACTGCATATATATATATATATATATATATATATATATATATATATATATATATATATATGTATATATCTATATCTATATATATATATATATATTTATCTGTTGTTTTGGGAATGTTAGTGGAATGAGAAGAACGTTTCCTTCAGAAGAAAAGTTTCGTATTGGCAGTTTGTACAGATTTTCTTTATTTTAAAAAATCTTTATGCATAGGTTTTTTGTTGTGAATGCGATTCCTGAGATGATTGATTTTGGAACATCAATGAGAGATGATCATCAGTTTATGAAGAATTCTTCTTGCTTCCTCTTTTATGGATTTTGCGAACTATTCTTAAAAACATAATGTATTAAGGTGTCAACCATGATAAAATCATCTGAATCGAAGACCACTGACATTGCCCTAAAATTGAAGGCAATATAGCGTCACATAAAATACTTTTTTTTATAGTGTATGTCTTTGTTGAAAATCAGGTTTAGAAAGACGCATCCATGAAGCAGCAAGTGTTGTTCAATTGTAAAAGCAGCCATTTAATATAATTCACTTTCACAGACGTCATGAGTATGTTTTCGTTTGGTTTTTATTATATTGTTTTTATTTTATAGATAGTTATAAAATTTATGTCTTGATTCAACAACGCTATCATTGTTACATTTTGATTGGCCAATATGAATTAATTAATAAAAAGGTGAGGTTTATTCTTTTATAGTGAATTTTCATGAATGTATTTTGTATTCATGCATTTGAATATAAATCTTTTCATATAAAGATATTGCTTGTACACGTGTTTTATTATTTTTCTTCGTTTTTCTTTTTGCTATTTTTAAGCACTGGAAGATTTTCCTTCGGCTTCAGGAATTAAAAGCGTCAATTTATATAGCATTGTGTTAGCTAATAATGAACATGACAAGCAAGCCACCACTATGACTGCTACTACTTGGGCGGCGTAGCACAGCCTCTTTAAACAGAATAGCGTTGCGCGACTAAACATAGTACGTAATTAACAATTGGTAGGAGTTTAACTGCGTTTTGCAATCAACCACGAAGTCGGTGATGGATGTGCGCGGATGTCAGTGCAATCCAGAACTGATTGAGACTTGTGGGAATATTTCCTTCCGGGGATAGATGAGAATGTAGCTTCATGGATCATCGACCTTCTGGTACCGACCATTGATGACGACGACAAGTGTCTGAAACGAAAATGAAGAGTTATTAGAACTGTGCGTGATTAGTATCTTTAATTTTGTTAAAGTTGTTATAGTTGGCTGACTATGCGTTTTTTAATGGCCACTTGCAGAAATATTGCTACTATTTCAGTCTTTTTCTAAATGGCTTTCTCGAAATATATATAATTAAAAGAATGAAAACTGATGGAACAATCGTAACGACTATAATGGTTTTAATAATGATTGTGTTGGTAGAGATAGGGGTGAGAACTGTTGAATTAACAATTAAAAGAAAATAAAAGCGATAACAATATTGAAAAATAGTTAAAATCGTGCAGGTTATTTCGGTCAAAAATATCAATATAATAAAAGCCACCATAGTCGAGGGTTACTCGAAGGTTCCCTTTTCAATAGATACACCGAAGTGTAGGGGAGGGCGTTACCCCTCTCCCTGGATTGCTCCACTTTACCCTTGGTACGTACCTTAAAATGCTGAGTGTTAAGCAAGGCAGCGTCATGTACTTTTTTTTGAGTCATTGGTATGACTCGATCTGGGATTGAAACCCGGTCTATCGAGCTATTGGCGAACGCTCTAACCACTGGGGCCAATGAGTCGGTAAGAAAAGTAGTAATAAAGATAATAAGAACAAAAATCAGAAATAATAGGGGATATGAAATATATAAAGCAGAAGAAAGTCAATCTTATAGAAATTAATCTATTTGCAGAACTTGTTTCGACAGTATCGTATAATGATATACAAGTATTTCGAAATATAGGTGAAACATGCAAACAAATACTTAATTTCCACTGCTGAGTTTTCCTTTTCCACTCACATTCATTAAATCAAATTTTCGGATATGATTATTTATATATATATATATATATATATATACACGCGCGCATACACATAAACATATATATATATATATATGTTTATGTGTATGCGCGTGTGTATATTTCAATAAAAAAAAGACAAGGTTCTTTTTAATAATTTACCAAAATTATATTGAATATTTAATCGTTTGTTTGCCCAAGTAAAGTGGTTTCAAGTATTGCTATCTCAGAGCAATTGACTCTCAGCCACTGCATCTTTAAAATAAAAAAAACGTTTTGGTGTTTGTTTGCCACAAGAATAATTTGAAGAATACGATCGAGATCATATATGTGATAGGGCTTGACACGAACAACCGATTAATGGAAGTGGGTTTCTTCGACCGTCCGTCTGGTCCAATAAGTGTACAGGTCATAAGACCAATTTATTTGCAGGATCACAAAATGCTCAGCTACTAGGATTCCGTCTTCAACCATCACGGCTCGCCACCCACAGACAACAGGTGGCCTTGCTGAGGAGGTTTTACCACTGCAGAGGAGCAGTCTGCGTTTTCAATAGCCGAAGCTGAGTGGGCAGATATATATATATATATATATGTATATATATATATATATATACGCATACAGAGAGAGAGAGAGAGAGAGAGAGAGAGAGAGAGAGAGAGAGAGAGAAATGATTGCACACAATCTGTTTTACTCAACAATAAAGTGAGAGGAAAAACCTGTTTTAAAAGGCTTGTTCTATGCCAAAAATGGACCAATGGTTAAAAAATCGATGTTATACAATAGATCCTAGGCTATATTCCAGTGATACTGTTTAGAGCTCGGTGATCATCAGGCGGGTAGAGTGTATCGGTAGCTGCGGTAAAGTTAGGTTAGGTTAGGTTAGGTTTGGTTTTAAGCCACATCAAACAGGTTATTAATGCCAAATCTATTTTCTTACATATAAAAAGTTCTATATCAAATAATTCAGTTTAGTATAAGTATAGTTTTTATTTACACAAAGTTAAATGTCAAAATAGTTCTTCTTCGAACGATTTAGTTTAGCATTAGTACACAGGTTCAAAGTCAAAAACAGTTCTATTTTAAACAATTCAGTTTAGCATAAATACACTGTTTCAATGTCAAAAGTCAGTTCTGTTTCAAGCAATTTAGTTTAGCATCAGTACACAGTTTAGTTCTATTTGACTCATAGATTGCACCCAGTTAGGTGTTACCACTCCGGGCTAGGATGAACCTGGGAGCGATGGCAATGAAGGAGTACTCCGCATTCCCCAAAGTTCCAGTATTATAGTGACCTCACCATCAGATTGTTCAATGTCATATCCAGGACACTAGTTGGGTGGGTGGGGGGTCTTAGCCTTCTGCAGAGAAGCAGTGGGTGTATTCTACAGCCACAACCGACTGGGCCAGATAAAGTAAAAGTTAGGGGTCAAAGATGACTATTTGGGCAGAGAATAAATACTTTTTGGTGAGGGCCCAACTTCTGTTATGGAAGGAGCCAAAGTATATATATATATATATATATATATATATATAGTAATCCTAGGCATTATCCGAATTTTAATAAATACGTGCAAAGATTTAGTTTCTTTTCTAAAAATAATATAAAAATTCAAATACACTTTCTTCATAGGTAATAACAATTTTAACTACATTACTCTGTCTGTCTGTCTGTCTGTCTGTCATTTTAGACTCTTTCTTCCCGTAAAATAACATTGTCTAC
>OY757911.1:70398075-70468075 GCA_963585895.1 Sepioteuthis lessoniana | reverse complement strand
ACTTGCTAATCTAGCTTATTAAAATTTTTTAAAGCTAGATTTGTAAATATAATAGTTTAACATAATATAATGTTATAGTTTAATACTAAAGGAGTATTAAAGGGAGGTACTCATGGCGCAGGGGACTTTAATGCTAGACTGTGAATTCGAAATAAACAAGTGCGAACCGCAGTTGCACTCTTGCGTTCACGTTCAGACTACTACTTTTGGAAAAGGTTCGAACCCCTTTATCGCCCCTGCTATGGGTTAAATGCTATTACATTCCTTCTATTAGGGTGAAGTTGGCATTAAATTACTCACGACAATTGATATGTTATTAAACAAACAAACCAAATCACACCATGATTTTTGCTTAGGACAAACAACAGAAAATATATGCGTCAAATCGATAAATGTCTTAAGCGTCACTCTCTTAAAAATATTCTTGAGAAAGCTCCCTGAAAATATTCACAGAAGAATATTAACAACATAATTTAAAACTATAATTGGTAAATAGTTTTACTGTTATGGAGATATATCTTTTATTATAGCTTTTTTCTTTCATTATATCTTTTACTATATCTTTTATCGTACTTTTTATTATATATTTCATTATATATTTTATCATTTATTTCATCTTTTAGCTTCTACTATAACTTCTCTTAAATCTTTTATTATATCTTTTATTACATTTGGTATTACATACTTTATAATATCTTTTATTATATCTTTTATTATATATGTGGTGCATTCAATTAGTTTCCAGACTTTTTTTGTACAGGCATTTAAAATTGTCGGAGACTCTTGAAAGTTCAGTATGTTATTGCAATACATCTTATAAGATGACTGACCAATTTTTATGATTTCAGCTTCAAATGAACAGCTACAGCAGGAATTGAAATACACCCCACTAAAGCCTGATAGTCACAGCTGGTTAATTTCAAAAATGCAATTTGGACCTGAGGAAGAACGATTTGCAATAAAATTCTGTTTTAAACTTGAAAAAAAAAAATGCCACAGAAACGTATAGAATGCTTCAAACTGCTTTTGGAGCATCTTGCATGAATCGAACATCAGTTTTTGATTGGCATAAGAGATTCAAGAAAGGCAGCGACTCTGTGAGGGATGATGAGAGGTGTGGGAGGAGTAAGAAAGTCAATACACAACAGTTGATTGGCCACAGGGTTAGGATTAGGGTTACTATGTTGAGGTTTTAAGGGAGTTCAAGAAGAGATTCCGTCGGAAGAGGCCAGCACTCTTCAAATCGGGTCAGTGGCATTTCCACCAGGACAATACACCAGTTCACAACTCTATGCTTGTCACAGACTATTTGACCAAAATGGGCATCAAGACAGTTCCTCAGCCTCCCTATTGTCTAGACCTTGCTCCCTGTGACTTTTGGTTATTCCCTAAGCCCAGAGGCTGTCGTTATGAGACAATTGAGAAGATAAAAGAGGCTGTGACGAAGGTGATTGACACGCTCACACAAGAGGATTTCGATGAGGCCTTCCAGAAGTTGTTGGAACGGTACAACAAGTGCATTACAACCGGAGGAGATTACTTCGAAGGGGACTAGAGTTTCATGTGTGTACTAAAGTGCCCATACGAAAAAAGTCTGGAAACTTATTTAATGATCCTCGTATTTTATCATATATTTTATCTTTTCTACTCGGTTTTAATTTTCTTTATAACTTTTATAATATCTTTTATAGTATCTTTGATAACATATTTTATTAAATCTTTTATCTTTTATTTTATTTTATCTTCTATTATATCTTCTATTACATCTTTTATATCTTCTATTACATCTTTTATATCTTCTATTACATCTTTTATATCTTTTATTACATTTAGTATTATAGCTTTTATAACACCTTTTGTTATATCTTTTATTAAATCTTTTATAATATCTTTTATCTTATCTTTTATCTTTCATTATATCATTTATTACATATTTTATATTATCTTTATAATATCTTTTATATCTTTTATTTCATCTTTTAAAACATTTTTATTACATCTTTCATGATATCTTTTATGATATCTTTTATTTTGTATTTTTCATATCTTTGATAATATCTTTTATTATATCTTTTATCTTTCATTTATTAAATCTCTCATATATCTTTTATCATTTATTATATCATTCATTATATGTTTTATATTACCTTTTATAATATCTTTTCTTATATCTTTTACAATATTAATGTTTGTATATGTTCGGTGTAAATTATGATTTGTAAAATTATTGAAGATTAGATTTCTTTTAGAAAAATTTATTTTTTCTAAAATAAATCTAATCTTCAATTTCAATAATAAGTAGAATTGTCAAATCACGATTAAACGAGGAGTTTAAAGTTTCGATCTTTTCGATTACTATGAGACGCAGCTGAAAGTTTTAGCTCCATGAACATTTCTCTCAAGAGAAATAGTTGGTACTATGTGACAGATTAATTCAAACTTTGTAAATTCCTAGTATAAAGAAGGTATTTTTGAGATTTGTCTTTTAATCTCTCCATGTTTGTAATTCTGACTTTAATTGTTAAGCAATAATTTCATTGAGAAGTACATTTTCTTTAGCTTTTCTAAGACAAAAGAAAATTATGTTCAGCCAGTTGACTTACTTTTTCAGTATTTAAAAGGGGGAAAAACCCTGATATATTGTTTCTAAATACTGCTAGGCTACCAATGTGTATTGGTCTTATTTTCTTTTTTCCCTATTGCTTTTTCAGTATTTAAAACGGGAAAAAACCTAATATATTGTTTCTAAACAATGCTAAGCTATTAATGTGTATTGGTATTATTTTCTTTTTTCCCCTGTTGCTTTTTCAGTATTTAAAAGGGGAAAAACCCTGATATATTGTTTCTAAACAATGCTTGGCTATCAATATGTATTGGCCTTATTTTCTTTTTAATTTGTTGCTTTTTCAGTTTTAGTTTGCCCTTTTCTCCCAACCCGATTTTTGGCCTAATATCCTTTTCGTAAAATTCTTTAGAATAATTTCGTTTGACAAAATGAAGTTTGAAAAACTATCATAATGTTTTAAGTAAGCAATATCAATTTGAAAACATGGAAGCAAATGAAAAATTGAAAGATGAAAATAAAATTGAAAAGCATTATTCAAATATGTAAAATCAAATAGTTATTAAGTGTTGTATCGTGGTAAGGAAAAGATACACAGTGAAATAAAGAGTTAATTATTCATTAACTGAACTGGTACAGTCCAACAAATATTATAAATCTCGCGCTGTGGGTGTTACGTCCGAAGTAGGTCTTACTACTGACCGAGATCTTGCAGAACCTTCTTACTTAAGAAACATGACGTCTTTTATCCCCCCGTGGTACGAGCCACTGTACTACACTAAGGTTAGTTTAGTTTGGCACGGGGCAAAAATTACGGATCTCCCAGTGAGAATCGAACTCATTAAAATAATCTGCTTACTTCGAATGGAACGATTATACATACAAACCGCCTTATTATACGCACCGTAGAAAGATACATGAGCTAATGAAAATAACGGATAATACTTCACCTAAAATGAAGGGAGAAGAAAACTATAGTCCTCTGGCCGCAAGTGGTCATCTAAATTTGCAAACATGGCTTTCTTCGACCATATCTACACTCACCTGAGGCGAAGGGAAATTCTGAGGGGTTTCAAGTATTTTTTACAGTTACGCATGAATTTCGATTCGTTCGTGTCCCCCACGATTAAATGACCTCATACCAAATCTGGCTTGATGGCAAGTCGCAGAACTCCATGCTACACTTAAAAGTGTAAAAAAGGTTGGGTTATGTTCATTGCCAGATGCCTGAAGCTCCTCCCCAAAAAGGGAATGCTAACGGAGCTAAGCATTTTTTTGGCACTGTACGTAGGAGGTTCTCGGCTTTAAATTTCGATCTTGCTTTGAATCCTTCCAATAGCGTGAAGGCAATATAACCATGGATCCATTTTAGAATATGTCATCTTAACGCCTTTTTGGTAAAACCAATAAAAAAAACCCATAAAAGTGTTGTAATGTTTTTCACTTCTTTTAAGTAGTATATATTAACTATATTTGAGTTAAGTTATTAACTGAAAGATTCAACTTTAGATTTTGTTGTAAGCATATTAAACATTCAGTGTGTGCAGCCTAATTAGAAGTCAATAAATTTCAAAGAGGTCTTTAAACAACAAAAGTTTCTCCACATCTTGTCTAAGATATTCTAATATCATCAAATATATGGAATATTTTGGGATTATTTCTAAATAAAAAAATAACGATTAAATCTCAGTAGATGTAAAAAAATGTTATTATAGAAAAAGTTATGAAATACTTGTTAAATAGATCGTTTGAAATTCGCATCTACTTTGATTCAATGAGACACATTCTTTCAATGAGGCGCCTGATATTGAATGACGAATTTAAACAGACTGACTGCATGAAGGCAAAACCGCACCCGTCAATATCTCATTTCTATGGTAACCAGTTGATGGGTAGGAGAGGAAAAATAAATTGATTTCCGATTGTCAGTCTATCTTTCTTTATAAAATGATTCACCGTATGTTTCCACAAGAATGAATTCTTTGTGCCTGATGATGAAATATTGAGCCAGCAACAAAAGAAAATGTTGTCCTGTAGCTGAGCGGTCTCAAATGCATGCGAAAATGTATCTGGTTCTGCTTGGTGGTTGATATAGTTGTCTCCCTTTGACGCCCGAATAACAAACAAGCATATGTGTGTGTGTGTGTGTGTGTGTGTGTGTGAGAGAGAGAGAGAGAGAGAGAGAGAGAGAGAGAGAGAGAGAGAGAGAGAGAGAGGGTAATTTAGTTATTTTTGATGAACAATATCACAGATATAAGAGATCTTTCTAAAAAGTATTGAATGAGATTTTAATTTTCTTCAAAATAGTCCCTTTGGCATACAACATACTTATTCCAGCGAGTTTTTCATAAGTCGAAGCACCTCTAAAACTTCTCTTTTGATATGGTGTGAATCAGTGTTGTTATATTTTTTTAATGTTCTCAAATTTTACTCTTCAGATGAACTTTCAGTTTAAGATGCAAGAAAAAGCCACATAGGAGAATGTTACAATTGGCCAGCTTCTTATTTCATGAAATACTCCCATTGAAAAGGCATCGAGACAAGATTGGTGACATTTGGCTAAATTGATTCGTCTAAACTTTTTCAGAGTTTGATTCTTACCGAGAAATGTATACATGTGACTGGGTATAAAAGTAGGTTAAAAATCTTTCCCCTGTCGGCATTTCGTGGACATCTTCCACATGAAAGTAGATTTGACTCTTGATCACGATTTATGTGGGTTATTTCGAACATATGCGAGGGTGGTGACATTCTTCTATGGCTGACGCCTCAGAGATTGGCTCTGATCCCAATCCCTTTCGTGCAATGTAATAGGCACAAACTGTGAAGGGTTGACAGTCACCGGTGACTATACTTTGCCTAATTTTACACTTCTCAGCCAAAAAATGTCGGCTATTTGCATGAGAATGTTGTAGACCATTTGCACTGTAGTATATTCTAAACTGGCCTCGGGCCATTTCAAGTTAATTTTAACGAAAAATGTATATATATATATAAATTTTTTTCGTTAGTCAAATTAGAGAAAAAAGTATATATACATATATATATATATGCATATATCATCATCATCATGTCGTGCCGCCAGCACGGATATCCCTGACCATCTCTCGCCACTTCTCCCAATCATTCATCGCCCCCGGCAGGTCTTCTGGATTACATCTCTTGTCCTCACATAGCTGCTGTATATACTAACATAGATTATAACCAAATGAGGTTTATTTCCTTACATAATCCTACTTGAGCGACTCGCACTTCTTGCATCGTTGTTGTGCTTGAATATTATCATCAACAGCTGATATGACGTAATCATATGAACATTTCAGGCAATGAACTCATATGAACACTTATGTCTGTACGTAAAATATTGTTATGCGTAATGTTACACTGCACAGGAGAAGCATTGGTAGTAAGAATTTTTTTTCAAATTTTTCTAGAACAATGATAATTCTTATTTCGTATATATGTTAAAGAGAGGCAGTCATTTCTGATTCCAATTTTCCGCGGAAAGAAAAGAAAATGCCTTATTCTGAAGAATGGCAAAGGAAGGTCTTTGAAATGGCCATTTATAACGCGCTGGACTGTGATATCGTAGTAAGTCCAGACGCACTAAGAAGTTCCCTTTCGGACTAATGCCCTCAGGAAAGGTATGAAATCCCTTCTCCCTAAAGCTATGAGTAGCTTTAGTATTAAATAATCCACGAAGGTTGATATACCATTAAACAAAAAAGCAAACCAAACAAAATCACTCTTACAGAATTCGTTCCAGCCATCTTAAAACCAATCTGATAAAGTAGAGAGGCATATCGATGGCCTAGGATGCTGGATGTTTCAACAGCAATAGGCACAAAAGAAAATGTGTTCGAAAGCGATTAGTACCATGCCAGTTTGAAACGATGCTTGGATTTGTTGTTGATTCATTTAATTTACCACCAGAGACAGAGACAAAGTCAGATCCCAAATAAGACAATTGCTACCTCAGGAAAATCGTTATATATATTTATATTATATTTGTATTATATATTTATCCCATCCAAACTAAACGACCAAAAAAATGATTCCCATTGAACTTGGTGTGTTCGAATCAGATGGTTGCTTTGGCTGCTTCATTGACATACATAGTAGATAAATGGTGATCGTCATAGAAAATGGATACGGCGACCAGCGTTCAAGTGACGGACGAGGCTGTTTGTATTTTCACATAGCAGTAATACTCTTAGGAAACGTATGAATATAATTATTTTCCCCACAGCTATGGGTAAATAGGAGCGCAGACTGGGCTCTTTAACCTTGGCACGACAACCAATTTAGGAGTAGGAAAATAGGAATTCAAACTAGTTTTACTTCACTTAGAATTGATCTTGTGTTGGCATCCTGCTTATGCAGAGGAGTTGGATAAATACATATCCTTGTTGGGTTATTTTATGCCGAAACTAATAATTATGGACGTGGTCTAGAGTCGAATTATTCGGTTCAAAATTATATCTTCATAATCATTTTAAACAGGTAAACAATAAATAGTTGCAATATCAATGTTTTAAGAGCCACTCCAATAATGTGGTTTGTATTTACCAATTCTCTTCATAATGAGCCACTCAAGGTCAATTTTCCAACGAAATATGTAGTTACCCAACCCCTCCGCACGTAAGGATGTGACACATGGTCAACTTTTAAGCCAGAGTTTAACAGGTTTTGGATTCAGAGTTTTCCTTCTCTTAGACTGTTGCCTTAATTAAGGCTAAATAATACAGTCTTCCCTGCTATTTACCCATAAGTGGAGGGAGAATAAGGAGATTCATACATTTCCAAAGGGTATTAGTGCTTTGTGAAATGCAATCAAACTCTTCCAGGATTTGAACTCGTGTTGCCGTGTCCATTTCCTACGACATTAAACATTACACCACGGGCGCCTCCTTTTTTGAACGAAGTATAGGTAGTTTGAATTCAGATTTTCTTTCTCCTAGACTGGTTTTCGACCAAGGTTAAAGAGACCAGTCTATCTAACTATTAACCTATAGCTGAGAGAAGAAAAATGGATTCATACTGTTAGAAAGGGCATTATTACCATGATAGAAAATGCAAAAAAACTCATTCAGGATTTGAACCTTGGATGCCGATTTAATTTCCTTCGACTATTTATGTAGTTCGCAATTATTCTAAACATCATCTCAAACAGATCTATTTGACCTGTAGATGGGAACGCCACATATACAACTGCCCAGAGTCAGCGAGGACCTGGGAGTTATGACAATAAAAGGGTGACCCACTCTACCCAGAGTTTTAGACCTGGAGCCTTGCCACCCACGATACTGAATCGGTTTGAATTAAAAAAGTAACTCCATAAACAGTTTAGTCGGCATGCTTAAATCTAACCTTTCCCGCGTTTAGCAGTAACTGCGATAACAAACTTTTATTCTAGCTGATAAATTCAAAAATCGTTCTTTGCTGCTGGTTCGCCTTAACCAATAAAAACTTGTTGCATGTTTCTTCGGAGATAAGTATCATTGGGTAACTTACATTTTTTTGAGAGATGTAATGAAGGGAAATACAAGACATCGCACATCGACAATATAATGGTTCATAGAAAACTAGTTAAAAGTCTAAGAATAGACAGAACAGTCTTTTTGACAAATTTTTATCAATAAAAACTATTTTAACTTCCTTCAGTATCCCAGGAAATAGTAACTATAGACAGCTCTATCTGCGAAGATGTGTATCGAAGATATTTTATGAATGCGTTCGTTAAATGTTCGAATATTTAATCGAGAAATTCAGTGGGTTAGATAGGTGGTCGGTTTAAGCTTTTTCGTTCCGGTTTACCCTCAGTCACAGCTAAACAACTTACTAAGAAATGTAAAGAAGGAGAGATTGTACATTAAAATATCTTCGTCTTTGTAAAATAACACAGCTAAAGCAACAAAAAGAAATGGAGGCTCGAATGAAGCTGGCACATAACGCAATTATTTCAGTTACAAAATTCTCTTTGTATCGTGTCACCATGTAACTAATAATATTTTACCATAAATATATCCTGGGAATGACATCACACTATATCCAGTGATGAGGCTCCGATTCTGGAGCTCTGGAGAGAGCGGAGTCACCCCTTTGTTGTTATTACTTTCAGTTCCACTCCGACCCGTGTCTGAAATTATAGATCTATTTGAAAATTATAAATGTTTGATAGGAATACTTGAAACCATATGACTTGTATATAATTTATATTAAGAATAGTTACTTTATGCAGTAAGTATTTAATTATTATTAGTTATTTGACTAATATTTGACACAATATAATTGCTTAAAAAATATAAAAGCAGAAAATCAAACAAAAACAAAAACAAAACAAAAACAATAAAAAAACTGACCTCGGCATTGAATAACCAAACGGGAGTTGACATACCGTAAAAAAGCAAGCAACTAATTGAGGCAGCATAAAATTTATCTATGCATAAATTCTACTCTCTTATCTTTAGGATTTCCTTCGTTATCAAACACCCTGGAGTGTTGGAACGTGCAATAAAAGTATTGGGTTTAAATTGTGTATTCATTAATGTACTGTTACGATGAACTGGCATTGAAAAAGGAAGAGGATAGAATCGAAAATAGATATATAGCTTGCAATTTAATAACTAAAAGCAAACACCGAGTCGACGACAACCAGTATCAAATTATTGAACCTCTAATAAAAATGGAAGCGAAATTAAGTAAGTCAAAAATTAGATAAATATTGTTTTGCTATAAATAATGTTTATGAGACAATTCTTGTGATTAATCATATGGTGAAAATCTTGGTGCTACCGTACAGCGATATAGAATAGAGAATTCACTGTTTTGAGCGAATTCAATTTTAATGAAAATTCATCTGTTGTGTGTCCATATGCTTAACTTAGCCAAGCTTTGAGAGATGTTAATTAAGTCCAGTTTCATGCGACCGTCCTTCTAGGAAGCACATTCCTCCATCGTCTAAAATAGGTAACAGGTCTTTTGCCCGATGACTAAGGTGCCCTCGTAAGAGGAAATGCCGATGGGACTAGCTAGTTTTTCTTTCAGGGGATCCTTGTATTAAACTGACGCCATGACACCCTGCCACAGTACGAGGGGCTCGGTAAACCCATTGGTAAACTAACTAAATTATACCACATAATGTCATTTTAAAAAATTTTGTCTCTGTTTCTTTACTCAAATTTCAATGCCGACGTCAATTATATGTACGAGCTAAAATATGAAATATATCAAATTAGAAAGACTAACAAAACTAAATTAGAACGCATATAAAAGATTACTCTTAATTTAATTTTAATTCATTCCTACACAAAATCATACATAGCAAGGTCACTTGGCTACGTACCGGGAGATTCAGCAATGATTAACATGCCGGGGAACTTAGCAGTGACAAGCTCGATTTACATGGCACTAAATCTTCGGGTCGTGCGAATTCGCGACCACCAAGTTACCTGACTTCTGGTTGGGAGACTTCGAATGAATTTATTTGAAACAATTTGTGAATACAACATTTTTTTTGTTTTGAGAGCAATAACTAACCTGAGTTCGCATTGCACCAAGTCTTTGCGGCTCGTGAACTTTGACCTGCAGCGCACGAATCTCGGTTCGTGAACTTACTTCCCTTCACTAAATCCCCACAATAAAAAAAGAACCCTGAGTCAATTCAAACCTGGTGGGAGGCACGAACAAATATCAATCCCACGGGCTTGCCCTGCCCCGGTTTTATGGTGGGGGTCGCCTGGCTTCACATAGCGCTAGATCCTCGGGTCTAGTGAATCTATGACCAGCAAGGTCACTTGCCTTACGTGCTGGGAGACTTCACAATGACTAGCATTGTTCACATTGCACCAAGTGAACCTATGACAAGCAGCGCACGAGTCTCGGCTAGTGTGCGTTCTTTTCCTCCCCTAAATCCCCACTATAAAAAGACCTTGTGTCAAATCCTGGTAGGTGAGAGGCATAGGTAAATACCTAATACCACGGGCTTGCTCCGCTCCTGGTTTTCCAGAGAAGCGTTAAATTTTCGTGCCTGTTGGGTATCAGTGACAAGCAAAGATTCACATTGCACTTGGCCCTTTTGTCCTGTTGACAATCATTGATAAGCATAATTTCGCAATGCACTTAGCTAATCAATGACAAGCAATGACCTACTTGCACTAGGCCTTCAAGCCTAGTGGACCTATGACCAGATTCTCGGCCCATCAGTGACCTTCCCCTTCCCTTATACCCACTTTAAAAAGTGCCTTGTGTCAAATCTTACTTGATGAGAGGTACTGATAAATATCAATACCACAGGCTTTCTCAACTCCTGGTTTTCCGGAGGGGGCATCTGGCATTCGTTCCGTGTGGGTGGGTTCAATGACAAGCAAAGATTCACATTGCTCTTGGCCTTTAAGCCTCTTAAATCATTGACAAACATTGTTAAGCATGGATTCACATTGCACTGGTCTTTTTGGCATGGTGAATCGATGACACGCAATGATAAGCATTGCAAAGCATAGATTCACATTGCTCTTATTAAACCAACAACAAGCCATGACACACTTGCACCTGGTCTTCAGGCCTTGTGAACCTATGTAACAAATGAATCTCGATTCATGCACTGCCTCCACTTCCCCCTTATCCCCACTTAAAAAATACCTTGTGTTAAATCCTACTTGAGGGAAGGTACGGATAAATATCAAAAGTATGGGCCTGCCTGACGTTCGCAATACCTGCTTTTCAAGGCTGAGTTCATAGCTTTAGGAATGCCGAAGAGATCAAGTATTTTTTGAAATAGCCACGGATTAGTCTCGATTTGTGTGTGGCTACCAAAGATAAAAGGATTTTGTGTCATATATTGGTGGGACGTCACTTTAGTCCCATTAATAATATGGACTGTTTTGAGGCAAATATAACTCAGCTAGCCTATAGTCATGAAGTAGTCAAAAAAGTAAAATGCAAATTAACATTGAATAATGATTAATTAGTCATTGAGAATATATTATAAATAACTAAGGGAATTGTGTTATCTGTGGTGATGTAGTTTCGGTTGCAGACATACATACACATAATCTTCATTATAATTAAATGTATAGGTATTTGCTTAGCTTTGTCTGAGAAAAATATGCCGTGATTTTGTAAGTTTACAAAGGACGTTGGATGAAGAGAGAGAGAGAGAGAGAGAGAGAGAGAGAGAGAGAGAGAGAGAGAGAGAGAAAGAGAGAGGATAGAAAATTAAGTCTTCCTTGTTATATTTTGACAGACCGCTTCCAATCATAATGATTGTGCTGTTCCACACAGTGGAAAAACAGGAAGAGGGAGTGAGTTCCTCACGTCTACTTTCGTATATGTCTTACGCAAGTGGTATCTATCGTGACGTATCCCTTCTTGGTAATGTCACGTGAACAAATATGCTGCATCGAATGTGAGATAAGATCCGAACTGATGTACCAAAGAACTAGTTTGCCAACTAACCAACACTATATACATATTTATATACAGCATAATACACACATCTATGTACAATACTATATACATATCTCCATACAACACTATTTACACATCTATGTACAACACTAAATACATATCTATACCGGTACAAAAGCCAGCGTCGCTAAACTTGTTAACCTGAAACTGTTATAAATGAATTATAAAAATTATAGAAGCAAAGAAAAAGATATAATTGTTTATTTCTTTGATCAGCATCATTTTCTCAGTCAAAGATTTTATCGATATTATTTATGCATAAATTCCAATGATATATATATATATATGCCTTTAAGGGCACACAGACAACAAAAACACTTTATGCACAGGACTGCATCAGACAGATAGCTGCACAATTTCTTTATTTGAATATAATTTCTTTTTTGAATATGAAAAGAAAACAATTTTCTTGCAATATTGACAAAAATTGAATTTTTGTTGACTATATAAATGAATAAATAGATAAATGCAACAAAAACAAGTCGTTCTGTCTGGACCAGATTCATCATTCTTTCCGTTTCGATCCACTCTCATTTTACCAAACAGAACTGCTTCTTATTAGTAGAAGCCATTTTCTTTCCACATTTCCATTTGGCGCGTAATGGGCGGACGTTATCAAAACAAAAATGGAGGAATAATCATAAGATTTTACCAATGAACAGTAAACGACTTTTTTTTCCATATTGCTCAGACTCAAGAAGCAGCCGATAAATATTTCCGCTGGGGGGAACAAACAGATTCCTCTCTGACCGACAACCTCGCTTCCAGTATAAATCAAAGGAGTTGGTTTGTTTGTTCGGATGATTTCTTTCTTTCTTTCTTTCTTTCTTTCTTTCTTTCTTTCTTTCTTTCTTTCTTTCTTTCTTTTGTCATTTACATTATTCTTTGATATTTGTTTTTCTTTTCTTTTTTCTGTTTTCCTTTTAGTAATTTTTTACCAAGAAAAGGATTAAAATAACTTCATTTTTTTTATTAAACGTTTCTTCATTTTCTTTTTCTTTCTTTGCTTCGATGATTCCTTTAGATAACTTTCCTTTTTTTTTCTTTTTCTGTTTTCTTATTTGTGATTTTTTTACCTTCTTCATTTTCCTTTTTTTTCATTCGTTAATTCATATGTCAATTCTGTTTTCTTCTTGTGTTACATTATTCTTGTTATGTTAGTTTTCTTTCCTTCTTCGATTTTTCTTTTAGCCTTTTGAAAAAAAATCTTTCTAATACGTTCACTCCCTCTCTATCTTCTGATTAAACTTTTCTTCATTTCCTATGTTTCTTCATTGTTTTTATCTTTCTTGATCTCTTTTTATTTACTTCTTTCTTGCTTAATATTTCTTTCAGACTAATTTTTCTTTCTTTTGCATCGATATTCTTTCTTTCTTTCTTTCTTTCTTTCTTTCTTTCTTTCTTTCTTTCTTTCAAAATTTTCCGAGTTTTCTACTCTCTCTATTATACCTTCCATCTTCTCTCTTCCCTACCCAAGTGCTTTTCTTTTTCGAGGCAATTTCCTACTTTTGTTTTTTTACGCATATTGCCACAACTTGAAAGTTTTTTTTACCTCTTTATATATATATATATATATATATATATATATATATATATATATATATATATAAACAACTTTTCACATTTTTTTCACTACTTTCATCTCTCGTGGATTTCCTCTATTTTCCTTCTAATTTCCCCCACCTTCTGCTGTCATCTTTTTGCAGATGCATTGCAAATGAGATAAAAGTCTGCGAATCACATACACATTCAAAGTAAATTGCTTTGGAAAGAATTTACCATTCCTTTTCATAAAATATTAACTGCGTCTATTATTTTCCTTGATGATGGACAATAAAATCGTTAACGGAGACAAACGGTTATCAACCCGATTATCGTTTCTGACAAATTGGGATTCTGTTTATCTATGCTTAACTATTTTATGTGTGTCAGACTGACACTCATTGCAAGTATTTTTCCTCTATCTTTATGATCTGTTACAAATAAATAAGGAGGTTGTTTGTTTCATTGTAAAAAAATTCACAATATAAAAATACAATCAAATATTTTTAGACACTTTCAATCCTCCCGCAAAAATCGAAATACTGTACGATTTCAATTGTCAGATGCAATCATCATCATCATCATGACGTGCGGCTAGCACGGATATCCCTGACCCTCTCTCTCCACGTCTCCCTATCATTCATCGCCTCCGGCAGGTCTTCGGGGTTACATCCTGTATCATCACATAGCTGCTGAATGAATGTTCGATCTGGTCGTCCTGCTTTTGATTGGCCATGTGCAGGGGTCCACAGGAGCACATCACTTACGATCTCATCTTTGCTTCTCCAGTGTCCGGCATGTCTGGTTCGTCTAGCCTGTATAGTTTTCGTGATAGGTGGTAGGTGGCCGTACAGTTGGCGCCGTGTGGGGTGTTGCTGCCAGGACCTGTTCAATATTGCTCGCCAACAAAAAATAGTTACTGAAAGATCATAATTACTGCGGCAGTTTTCTGTGGAACAACATTTTGTCAAAGAATAATAGAAAAAAGAGACAAGGACCTTGCTTGAGAACTAAAGAAGCTATAAAATACAAGGATTAAAATTTTATGCAGAAAAGTTTGAACACAGAGAACCATGACAAAGGCGATATAAACGAGAAAATTGGGATTGAACATTCGATTAAGGTTGTATCTACCCAAGTTAAAGCAGTGCCTAAATCAGTAAGGATACTGAGGAAGGCGCCGGAGGCTTGAGAATACTTGCTGTCAAACACCAGTGATAATCACCTGATATATATATATATATATATATATATATATATATATATATATATATATATATATCATGTCGCGCCGTCTGCAGGGATCTCCCTGATCCTCTCTCGCCATCCGTCCATCATCATTACTCATGGCTCCAAGTATTGCTATGTATCACAAATAATTCAATTAAACACCAATCACTTGTTTACACACATCCTTGTAGAAGAACAGCAGTGTGTCACGTGGTCTCCCCCTGAGAGAAGAGAAATAAGGAATTACTACTATTCCCCCGTGTTTGAATTAGCCAAAGATTGACCGTTAAAAGACAAATAAAGAATGTAGGTCAACTTCGGCTGGCCGTTGAAGGAAAGAAAAAATGTGGGTCAGGCTATCTGTACTCTGTGACCTCACTCGGATCGCCTACAGAATAAAAGCCAACAGGTGTTTGCATTCTGTGACCGGAAGGAAGAAGATAGAAGCGAAATAATAGGCTAGAACCCTAAGGCGGAAGTGGAAGCAGTTTTGGAACAGAGGTCGTCGTGAACAGATGGGGACGAATCTCGCGCCAAACTCCGGGTAAAGAAAGCGGAAAGAATCTTGGACAAGATGAAGAACCCATACCTTCAAGCCAGAACTAAATATAACATAAAGTCCGTCAGCCCGTAAAAGAGAAAATACTCTCCGAATGACCCTGCCGAAAAGATAAGTAAACATTAAGACTGTTTCTCCCTACACCCAATTATATACTCTCTCTCTCTCTCTCTCTGTCTCAATGTAAAGAAGACGAAGAAAAGAAAAACAAGGAAGAAAGACATTTATCGTCATGTATTATCCGCTGATAATATAACCAACATGTTGAATATGTTCGTCCGCGTGTGCATTAAAAAGATTGTTATATTCTAATGTTCCCACGTTTTGAAGTTTGTTCATTTGTGTTGTCTGCTATCAAAGAGTTGCTTATTTCATGTTTCTTTTTTCAGCTTCTTTCGCCTAATGTTATTCTCGCCTAAGTTGTCCTATATTTTCCTTTAAAAATACTATACGGGAAACTGGAGTTGCCGACTACTATAATTAATATTATTACATCTAAACCTAGAGGTCCATATCTTCCATAAATCTAGGGGCGGAAGAGCTAGTGGCCTGGTGGGTGTATGTGTAATGTGAAACATGGAAACCCCTTGCCAACGGCGGTCAGTCTAGGTCTAAATTAACCCCTACATAATATGTCAGTTCCTATATGCCCGAGAAAGGACTCTGAACAAGGACTTATTCTACGAGTGATCAAGTGCCAAACCGCCCCGTCTTCACACGTGCGAAAAATAAACTCCCCGTTTAGTGATAACAATATTTAAATGCACCAGTTCCCATACGCTTTTAAATGGTTGCTCATCCGGGGATCTTTTTATTTTAATTTGTCGTCACAAGTGGTACTATATAACCCAAAAATGGGCGGATGAGGAAGTTCATAACTTTCTCAAGGGCATGAGTCAGAAAGTGAACGTAATAGCGTGAACGGGATTTGAATTTGCTTACAACGACGTCCCAGTCTGGCATGTTAGGCACAACGCCCACGGGACTGTTCCACTACAACAGTTGTGCAATTTGAGACAAAATAACAATAATTATTGTTTTGGTTTCTTTGTTTAATGGCATATCAACCTTTGTAGGCTATTTAATGCCAAAACCATTCTCCTAGAAGCACAGTAGTCGTACGATCTAACCCATAGCTGGGAGGATAAGGAGGTTCATACCTTTCCCAAGGGCATTTGCTTGAAAGTGAAAGTAATAGCGCGACTGGAGTACGAACTCGCTTACTACGATTTCGCAGTCTATCACTTTAACCATTGCACCACAAGGACACCCCCTAACAATAATTAAGAAAAGTATTTTCAAATATACCAGGTAGAATAAGATATACACAGATAAAAGACAAGTTTTCTCTTTTGCTTTTTCAGTTTGATAACGAATGTTAACAGCTCGGCACTGGAAAAAAAGAAAAGAAATCACAATCATATTATCTAGTTGAACAAGATTTTTCGTATGCATCTTGTTTGTAAGATACAACAATAAGCAAGGAAAAGTAAGAGAAACCTACAGAAGTAAAATAGTTTGCAAGACTGACTCACAGATCAATTCACATGAGTAGTGAGGTCGAACCTCATTGGTGATTGTTCCATAGTCTTGTACCAGGCTCAGATAAGCTTATCAAATAATCTTACAGAGGATCACGGTTGATACTGAGTTCTTCATTTGACCAAAAATATGGCCGAGGACATATCATCAGTAATATCAAGAAAAAAATCGATCTCTAATATAGGAGGAAAATCAAGTGAATTACTTTGTTTCGGATTGAAAATCCTCGTCTGATTATTCATCCTCCTTCTTGTCCTTTCTCTTTCTTTTATGTACTATTTTTACTTTTCTTTCTTTTTTTCTATCTCCGTTGCTTTTCTTTACCGTCTCCTTTCTCTTCTCCGCCTCTTCTTTCTTTACCTCAATCCCTTTACTTTTTTTCTACTCCTCTACCATCTTCTCCCGAAAGAACCTTGTCTGTATTGTATTTGTGAGTTTGTTTTCAAGGATTTTAAATCTATCTTTTAATGAAACTTGATTCTTCGCTCGCATGTAAGAAGGAAGCTTAGTTATTGTCTTGAAGCTTATTTTACTTATATTATAAATTGACTAGTCACTGTCAGAATAGAAAACAAAATCTTACCGCTATTATAAAAACCGCCATTTAAAAAATGTCTATATATTCTAACTCAATGGTCATTCTAATTCGATAGCCATTCATTGTAGACCAGCGAAGAAGAAGATGAACCGAACATAATCAGGACAGATTATATCGCAAATCTACTCTGTATGTAATCCGTTGGGGAAGAATGCAAATATGTCAGTAGTTTAATAAGAAAGATTTCCGATCGAGATTAGAAAAGAAGCGCATTGAAACAGATTTACATTCTTTGAAAGATAAGAAGTTGCCCTCATATATGGCCAGCAAGTGCGAGGGAGTTATGAGGGGCTCTCTGATAGAAAAACCTCCTGTTCATTTCTAGGGAAGCTAAAACAAATACAGGAAGCACAAAACTACCGTTATTTAAAGCAACTTTTAGTTAGATAACATTATTTTTTCTACATAGTCGCCAGCACTGACTAGGTATTTAAGCCAGCCATAAACAAAAGCCTACATGGAACACTCATAACAGAGTCTCTCTTAAAAGCTTTCAATCATAGTATCTTGGTTCACGATTTCAGAGGTAGAGATTGATGTTATGGCAGTAGATGTTGAACTTTCTCACAATTAACCAATATTCATTCTTTTACAGAGAGAAGGTGAGCGGTAGTCTGGAAAAATAGCATCAGACATGAAAGCAGCGGAATGTCACTGAATTCCTTCATACAAAAACAATTACAATCACTGACGTGGATACGAGCATTGTAAAGCGGTGGATAATGGATTTTACCAATGTTCACACAGATATGTGAAACCATATCACAACAGTCAACACACGAAATGAATACCACGCATATTGGGCCGGTGAAAGATGAACTACGCGCACAATATATTTTTGTCAACGAAACCGTCATTGTTGCTGTAAAAAAATTAGTCACCTCTGCATGTTCAAATTTTCAGGAGCACCGGATTCATGCTTTTGTTTTATCAGTGACGAAAAGGCATAGTTAATGGTTGTAATGTTACTTAATAGATTAGTAAAATCTAGTACTGACAGGTACTGTAGATAATTTGAATAATTGTTAAACCGTTAAACGCAAGAAAAAACACTGTGAGTCACTTAGTATGACTGAGAGCGATTGAACCCAAATCGGATAGTTTCAACCATTTTGGTTAGACCAAAACGATTCTAAAGTTTAGAAGATGAATTGAACAGTTAATCAGTGGTCGAGTAAGCGTTCGAAAGGAACAGTTGATTTCCACCATGCACGTCAGTTCACGTAAAGGTCGAAGTAGGAGCAATGGAGGTGTCGCAAAAAATATATTATGCGCCTATAAAACTCGTGCCAGCCTTGTTTCCCTAGTAAAGAAGAATTAAAACGTTGTTACAGCAACGAATAAGAACAGACAGAGAGACACAGAGAAACGACATGAAGAAGACGACCCTTACAATTACAAAGATAGTGACCGAGTGACAGACGACACAACGGAAAAGTGAGGGAGAAAAGATGGGCGCTGTCTGATGTCGAACAGAGAAGAAACGTAAAATAATAAGGAAAATATAAGCGTAAGAAGAGTAATGCTATGAAACAGTGACTATATTTTGAAATAGAGTTTTGTTGCAGAAAACTTATGTACCATATTCACCATTAACGCTATGTGCGAAATGGACATATAATGTTCATTACGATAGAACATAGGAATCTCGGAATTCGAAAACACAGTAACGACTTCTTGTTCAGGTGCGAAACCTTTTTATTAACTTTGAGTTAAAGGTTTCGACGTAAGGAGGAGAGACACAATCTTCTATGCTGTCTTATTCATTTGGCCCCCAACTCGAGCGGCCTCCACAGGGTGCAAGTTCGCCTCGCGTCTGCGAGCTCCAAAAGTCGATCCTTCTCGTTTGGCGTCTAATTCTCAACTCTAACTTTCTTCAAATCTCACACAAAACTCCGCGCGCCCCTTGTCACCCCGTTTCGTCTTTGACTATTGTGACATCTGAGTGACATGTCCGCTCTGTGCGCGCTCATGCGTTACCACCTGCATCAACGTTGCACCCAACTGACCCATGCGCTGAGCCGAAAGGTTCTCAGCTTAACTAAACTCAAAGGCATGAACCGAAATCCCTCGGCTATTATATATCACTTGCTTTATCAAACGATGTTATGGCGCTTCCTGTATTTACTGAAGTATTAGAGGAAACATATCGGAGGTATTACTTTTGGATTTGGTTTTGTTTGGTTTTATGGTATATCAACCATTGTAAGTTATTTAATGCCAAATGCTTTTTATAAAAATATATCAAATATATGATTTCTAAAAACATTTTGTTGATAACATTTTCAAACGAGCTTAAGCTCATTTTTGCACACAGATAAATGGTTTCACTTATTTCTGTCTAAGACGAAAACTTCTATTTAATCCAAACAGTTCTATTTCGAACAATTCAGTTTAGCATGTCAACAAACTTAAGTGGTTCCAAGTATTGATAAGTATCTCTAACGATTCAATAAAAAATCAGTCATTTGTTTACACAGTTAAGTGATCAAACAGTTCTATTTCAAACAATTCAGTTTAGCATAAGTACACAGTTTGAATATTGAATAGTTCAATTTGACTCATAGATATGACCCTATCAGATACTACTTCCCGGACAAGAGTGAACCTGGGAGCGATGGCAATAACGGTATCTCCGTATTCCCCAAAACTCCACCATTACTATAGCCTCACCATTTGATAGTTTCGTGTCATATCCAGGACACTCTTTGGGGAAGTGTTAGCTCTCTGCAGAGAAGCAGTCGGTGTATTATGCAGCCTCAGCCGACTGGGCCATTACTTTTAGTGAATCTGTAATTTCAAATGGATTAGTTATAGAATAACATTCAGGTCAGCCTTTTTTTAAACTTGTGGATGAGAAAGAATTTTATTTTTTGCATAGTGAAGCTCCCCTCACTACAATTCTAACGTGAAGGGCTGCCTAGATGAAAAAAAATCTGTCAAACATATAAAGTAGACGAAGACGTAGCTTCAAATGCTGTCTGTGTTCACCAAGCCTCACAAAACTGGATATTTTTTTATATTTTAAAGATTTATCGCAAAAATGAGCAATATAAAATAAAACATTGTCATTTAAAGATAATGATCCCAAGTTTAAGAAAGACCAGACGAAGATGGATTCATAAAAATGAATTTTTTTTTTGTTCTGTTTATATATATATATATAACATCAGTGCTAGTCAAATACTTGAGAGAGAGAGAGAGAGAGAGAGAGAGAGAGGGTTGGGCTAGTAGCGGGTTGATAATGGCAAACGATTCAGCATATGTCAGCAACTCTCTGCTCCTTAAGTCTTTCGTGCGTCTTTTTATGTCTTATCCATGACACATGCATTTTCCCTATTCACCCATGTGTCTTACGTCAAAGTTCATACGCCTGTCCCTTGAATATCTGCCATCTTTTTTCGTGTGAACGAAAAATTGTTGCTGAAAAAGAGATTCTTTTTATTAATCCATAACTGTTTTAACCTTTAACCATAATCTGGAAATGTTTAGTTTAAGAATATATTAAGACTGATGAAGTCTTATGAACGTATATAAGCGCGTGTTTTTATGAAAATCGATTTTTTTCGATGATTTGTAGATGAATTTTAGTTTGGTTTTGTGCCTTCGTTTAATGGCATATCAAACTTCGTGAGTTATTTAATGTCAAAGTCCTCCTTGAAGAACAGTAGTGGTACTGTTCAACCCGTAAGTGGAGGAGATAAGGAAGTTCATACCTTTTTCAATGGTTTTAGTCCGAAACTGAACATAATAACGTGACTGAAGTTCGAAAACGTTTAATACAATGCCACTGTCAAACACATTAGCCACTGCACTACAGGGACTCCACTCTCGTGAAGATTAGTTATTGTTTAAATATATTTTCAAATTTGAAAATAATTTCCGACTTCGTTTTTGGAAATGTTAGAAAAAACAATCTATAAAAGTTAATTCGAAGATTTTTATGTTCGTGTTGAATGGTATTTTATGGCATATCAACCACTGAAGGTTATTTAATGCCAAATCCTGCTTATACATATATATCAAATATATATGGTTTGTAGATAATATTTTTAAACGAGCTTCATCTCAATTTTTTTGCACACAGTTAAATGGTTTCAAGTATTGCAATCTAATACGAATAATTCTATTTCCCTTAAATCTTTTCTTTGCACACAGTTAAATGGTTCAAGTTTCAGTTATTTGTTTGTACACATTTAAATAGATATACATTATATGTTTGATTCGTTTGTCGGTAATTTCATTTTTAAATGAGTTAAGGCTGATTTGTTTGCACACTAGCAGTATTATTGTTTCTACACAGGTAAATAGTTTCAATTATTACTATCTAACTCTAATAATTCTATTCAATATTAATCATTTGTTTGCACACAGTGAAGTGGTTACAAGAATTGCCATTCAACAGTAATGATTCAATTCAACACTATTCATTGATTTGCACACAGTCAAATGGTTCCAACTATTATTATGTAATACCAAGTTAATTTAGACACATTTAAAGAGTTTTATGTATTGCTAAAGTTGAAGGGGTCTAATGTGTAGAGTGTTCATCAATGGTCCTTGGCTGGAGACTCTGCATCAGATGGTTGAATCTCATATCCGAGACACTTGTTGGGTGGAGTCTTACCCATCTGTAGAGGTACATTCGGTGTATTCTACAGCCCCACCCGACTGGGCTGATTAACACCTGTGGGTTATTTAATGTCAAGTCATGTTATGTAAATGATTTGTAAGTTAGTTTGTATGTAGCTTTATTTTTAAACAAGTTGTAAAAGCTCATTTCTTATCATGCAGTTAAATGATTTCAAGTATTACTATTTAACATTAGTAATTCAATTAATCAAATATTCCTGTTTTATAGGAACAATTAGCTTACTGCTGTATGTTTTCAAATAGCTAATAAAAATAATTATTCTTTTTAGACGATTGAACAGTTCTATTTGATCTATTAATGAGACCCCAACACTTACAACCACTCCAAGTCAGAGTGAACATAAAAATAATGGCAAGGAAGGGGTACACTACAATACCCAAACTCCAGCTTCACCATCAGATGCAGGTAAGTGTCATAACAGGACATTTGTGGAGAATCTTATTCCCGTGCAGAGCTGCAGTCAATATATTCTACAGCCTCAGCCGACTTGGCGGGAATGTTTTTAATGATTCGATGTTTGGTATCAGTGTTTATAGAGGATTAAAATTCAGTGTTTGTTTGGGGGGGGGTGTTATTTGTCAGTCCTTTTGGCGTAAATGTATCTCGATGTAATATTGATTTATCATCATGGGTTTCCAATATATGATATTTTTAGATGTATTTTTTCTATCCCTTGTATTTTAGTTGTGGTCTGATTGGCAGAAATGTTATTCAAATTATATATATATATATATAAGAAAGAGAGAGAGAGAGAGAGAGAGAGAGAGAGAGAGAGAGAGAGAGAGAGAGAGAGAGAGAGAGTGTGTGTGTGTGTGTGTGTGTGCGTGCACACGAGGCAGAGAGAGAGAGAGAGAGAGAGAGAGAGAGAGAGAGAATTTTGTAACCGGTAATATTCAGTACGGTAATAAAGTCATATCGTTCCTCAATCTCGTATTATTATTTACTAACAGACACAACAATATATATATATATATATAGAGAGAGAGAGAGAGAGAGAGAGTGAGGGAGATAGAGAGAGAGAGAGGGAGGGAGGGAGAGAGAAAGAGGGAGAGAGAATTTAGTAATCGGTAATATTCAGTATGATAATATGATAAATTCATATTGTTCCTCGATTTCGGATTATTTCCTAACAGACACAATGATATATATATATATATATATATATATATATATATATATATATATATATATATATATGAGAGAGAGAGAGAGAGAGAGAGAGAGAGAGAGAGAGAGAGAGAATTTCGTAATCGGTAATATTCAGTATGATTATAAAGTCATATCGTTCCTCGATCTCGTATTATTATTTCCTAACAGACACGACAAAAATATCAGACACTGAATATTACTAAACCAAGTAATAAGCGATTTATTTCCTAACTCCCCAAAGCAAAGTGATTAAAAAAAAATCCAGATACATAACAGCGACGTCAATTTTTTTTTACTTCCATTTCGAAAGTGAAAAACAAACATACAACAGAATAATAACTAAAACTAGAACATACAACAGAATGATAACTAAAAACTTTTGAGTTTGTATGAGTGTAGATTTTTTATATGACACATATATTTTGACACATTGATATGTATATCTACATTTTTATTTTTAGCCATCGGTCAGCCTCAGTTTTACTAATTTATTTTTTTCCCTTTTGTTTTTACCATCCTCATTTCATTCATTTTCTTTCTTTCTTTCTTTCTTTCTTTCTTTCTTTCTTTCTTTCTTTCTTTCTTTTGTCATTCTCATTGTTCATTCAATCATTTCTTATATTTCTTCTTTATTTTCCTTTCTTTTCATCGTATTTCATCTTTTTTCCTCCGTCTGTTTATTCATTTTTTCTTTTAGTCTTTAATTCATTCTTTGTAATATTATCTTTATAACCATCCATTCAGAAGTTGTTTTTATCTATCTATCTATCTATCTATCTATCTATCTATTTTAGACAATCCTTATCTATCTATCTATCTATCTATCTATCTATCTATCTATCTATTTTAGACAATCCTTATCTATCTATCTATCTATCTATCTATCTATCTTAGACAATCCTTATCTATCTATCTATCTATCTATCTATCTATTTTAGACAATCCTTATCTATCTATCTATCTATCTATCTATCTATCTATCTATCTATCTATCTATCTTAGACAATCCTTATCTATCTATCTATCTATCTATCTATCTATTTTAGACAATCCTTATCTATCTATCTATCTATCTATCTATCTATCTTAGACAATCCTTATCTATCTATCTATCTATCTATCTATCTATCTATCTTAGACAATCCTTATCTATCTATCTATCTATCTATCTATCTATCTATCTATCTATCTATCTATCTATCTATTTTAGACAATCCTTATCTATCTATCTATCTATCTATCTATCTATCTATCTATCTATCTATCTTAGACAATCCTTATCTATCTATCTATCTATCTATCTATCTATCTATCTATCTATTTTAGACAATCCTTATCTATCTATCTATCTATCTATCTATCTTAGACAATCCTTATCTATCTATCTATCTATCTATCTTAGACAATCCTTATCTATCTATCTATCTATCTATCTATCTTAGACAACCCTTATCTATCTATCTATCTATCTATCTATCTATCTTAGACAATCCTTATCTATCTATCTATCTATCTATCTATCTTAGACAATCCTTATCTATCTATCTATCTATCTATCTTAGACAATCCTTATCTATCTATCTATCTATCTATCTATCTTAGACAACCCTTATCTATCTATCTATCTATCTATCTATCTATCTTAGACAATCCTTATCTATCTATCTATCTATCTATCTATCTTAGACAATCCTTATCTATCTATCTATCTATCTATCTATCTTAGACAATCCTTATCTATCTATCTATCTATCTATCTTAGACAATCCTTATCTATCTATCTATCTATCTATCTATCTATCTATCTATCTTAGACAATCCTTATCTATCTATCTATCTATCTATCTATCTATCTTAGACAATCCTTATCTATCTATCTATCTATCTATCTATCTATCTTAGACAATCCTTATCTATCTATCTATCTATCTATCTATCTATCTATCTATCTATCTTAGACAATCCTTATCTATCTATCTATCTATCTATCTATCTTAGACAATCCTTATCTATCTATCTATCTATCTATCTTAGACAATCCTTATCTATCTATCTATCTATCTATCTATCTATCTATCTTAGACAATCCTTATCTATCTATCTATCTATCTATCTATCTTAGACAATCCTTATCTATCTATCTATCTATCTATCTATCTATCTATCTCTTTTAGACAATCCTTATCTATCTATCTATCTATCTATCTATCTATCTATTTTAGACAATCCTTATCTATCTATCTATCTATCTATCTTAGACAATCCTTATCTATCTATCTATCTATCTATCTATCTATCTATCTTAGACAATCCTTATCTATCTATCTATCTATCTATCTATCTATCTATCTATCTATCTATCTATCTTAGACAATCCTTATCTATCTATCTATCTATCTATCTATCTTAGACAATCCTTATCTATCTATCTATCTATCTATCTTAGACAATCCTTATCTATCTATCTATCTATCTATCTATCTATCTATCTATCTATCTATCTTAGACAATCCTTATCTATCTATCTATCTATCTATCTATCTATCTTAGACAATCCTTATCTATCTATCTATCTATCTATCTATCTATCTATTTTAGACAATCCTTATCTATCTATCTATCTATCTATCTATCTATCAATCTATCTATCTATCTATCTATCTATCTATCTTAGACAATCCTTATCTATCTATCTATCTATCTATCTATTTTAGACAATCCTTATCTATCTATCTATCTATCTATCTATCTATCTATCTATTTTAGACAATCCTTATCTATCTATCTATCTATCTATCTATCTATCTTAGACAATCCTTATCTATCTATCTATCTATCTATCTATCTTAGACAATCCTTATCTATCTATCTATCTATCTATCTATCTATTTTAGACAATCCTTATCTATCTATCTATCTATCTATCTATCTTAGACAATCCTTATCTATCTATCTATCTATCTATCTATCTTAGACAATCCTTATCTATCTATCTATCTATCTATCTATCTTAGACAATCCTTATCTATCTATCTATCTATCTATCTATCTTAGACAATCCTTATCTATCTATCTATCTATTTTAGACAATCCTTATCTATCTATCTATCTATCTATCTTAGACAATCCTTATCTATCTATCTATCTATCTATCTATTTTAGACAATCCTTATCTATCTATCTATCTATCTATCTATCTTAGACAATCCTTATCTATCTATCTATCTATCTATCTTAGACAATCCTTATCTATCTATCTATCTATTTTAGACAATCCTTATCTATCTATCTATCTATCTATCTATCTATCTATCTATCTTAGACAATCCTTATCTATCTATCTATCTATCTATCTATTTTAGACAATCCTTATCTATCTATCTATCTATCTATCTATCTATCTATCTTAGACAATCCTTATCTATCTATCTATCTATCTATCTTAGACAATCCTTATCTATCTATCTATCTATCTATCTATCTATCTATCTATCTTAGACAATCCTTATCTATCTATCTATCTATCTATCTATCTATTTTAGACAATCCTTATCTATCTATCTATCTATCTATCTATCTTAGACAATCCTTATCTATCTATCTATCTATCTATCTATCTTAGACAATCCTTATCTATCTATCTATCTATCTATCTATTTTAGACAATCCTTATCTATCTATCTATCTATCTATCTATCTTAGACAATCCTTATCTATCTATCTATCTATCTATCTATCTTAGACAATCCTTATCTATCTATCTATCTATCTATCTATCTATTTTAGACAATCCTTATCTATCTATCTATCTATCTATCTTAGACAATCCTTATCTATCTATCTATCTATCTATCTATCTATTTTAGACAATCCTTATCTATCTATCTATCTATCTATCTATCTTAGACAATCCTTATCTATCTATCTATCTATCTATCTTAGACAATCCTTATCTATCTATCTATCTATCTATCTATCTATCTTAGACAATCCTTATCTATCTATCTATCTATCTATCTATTTTAGACAATCCTTATCTATCTATCTATCTATCTATCTATCTATCAATCTATCTATCTATCTATCTATCTTAGACAATCCTTATCTATCTATCTATCTATCTATCTTAGACAATCCTTATCTATCTATCTATCTATCTATCTATCTTAGACAATCCTTATCTATCTATCTATCTATCTATCTATCTATTTTAGACAATCCTTATCTATCTATCTATCTATCTATCTATCTTAGACAATCCTTATCTATCTATCTATCTATCTATCTATCTTAGACAATCCTTATCTATCTATCTATCTATCTATCTATCTATTTTAGACAATCCTTATCTATCTATCTATCTATCTATCTATCTATCTTAGACAATCCTTATCTATCTATCTATCTATCTATCTATCTTAGACAATCCTTATCTCTCTATCTATCTATCTATCTATCTATCTTAGACAATCCTTATCTATCTATCTATCTATCTATCTATCTATCTTAGACAATCCTTATCTATCTATCTATCTATCTATCTATCTTAGACAATCCTTATCTATCTATCTATCTATTTTAGACAATCCTTATCTATCTATCTATCTATCTATCTTAGACAATCCTTATCTATCTATCTATCTATCTATCTATCTATTTTAGACAATCCTTATCTATCTATCTATCTATCTATCTTAGACAATCCTTATCTATCTATCTATCTATCTATCTTAGACAATCCTTATCTATCTATCTATCTATCTATCTATCTTAGACAATCCTTATCTATCTATCTATCTATCTATCTATCTATCTTAGACAATCCTTATCTATCTATCTATCTATCTATCTATCTATCTATTTTAGACAATCCTTATCTATCTATCTATCTATCTATCTTAGACAATCCTTATCTATCTATCTATCTATCTATCTATCTATCTATCTTAGACAATCCTTATCTATCTATCTATCTATCTATCTATCTATCTATCTATCTATTTTAGACAATCCTTATCTATCTATCTATCTATCTATCTATCTTAGACAATCCTTATCTATCTATCTATCTATCTATCTATCTATTTTAGACAATCCTTATCTATCTATCTATCTATCTATCTATCTATCTTAGACAATCCTTATCTATCTATCTATCTATCTATCTATCTATCTTAGACAATCCTTATCTATCTATCTATCTATCTATCTATCTATCTATCTATCTTAGACAATCCTTATCTATCTATCTATCTATCTATCTATCTATTTTAGACAATCCTTATCTATCTATCTATCTATCTATCTATCTATCTATCTATCTTAGACAATCCTTATCTATCTATCTATCTATCTATCTATCTTAGACAATCCTTATCTATCTATCTATCTATCTATCTATCTATCTATCTATCTATTTTAGACAATCCTTATCTATCTATCTATCTATCTATCTATCTTAGACAATCCTTATCTATCTATCTATCTATCTATCTATCTATCTATTTTAGACAATCCTTATCTATCTATCTATCTATCTATCTATCTATCTATCTTAGACAATCCTTATCTATCTATCTATCTATCTATCTATCTTAGACAATCCTTATCTATCTATCTATCTATCTATCTATCTATCTATCTATCTTAGAAAATCCTTATCTATCTATCTATCTATCTATCTATCTATTTTAGACAATCCTTATCTATCTATCTATCTATCTATCTATCTTAGACAATCCTTATCTATCTATCTATCTATCTATCTATCTATTTTAGACAATCCTTATCTATCTATCTATCTATCTATCTATCTATCTATCTATCTTAGACAATCCTTATCTATCTATCTATCTATCTATCTATCTATCTATCTTAGACAATCCTTATCTATCTATCTATCTATCTATCTATCTATCTATCTTAGAAAATCCTTATCTATCTATCTATCTATCTTAGACAATCCTTATCTATCTATCTATCTATCTATCTTAGACAATCCTTATCTATCTATCTATCTATCTATCTATCTATCTATCTATTTTAGACAATCCTTATCTATCTATCTATCTATCTATCTATCTATCTATCTTAGAAAATCCTTATCTATCTATCTATCTATCTATCTATCTATCTATCTATCTATCTTAGAAAATCCTTATCTATCTATCTATCTATCTATCTATCTTAGACAATCCTTATCTATCTATCTATCTATCTATCTTAGACAATCCTTATCTATCTATCTATCTATCTATCTATCTATCTATTTTAGACAATCCTTATCTATCTATCTATCTATCTATCTATCTATCTATCTTAGACAATCCTTATCTATCTATCTATCTATCTATCTATCTATCTATCTATCTATCTTAGAAAATCCTTATCTATCTATCTATCTATCTATCTATCTTAGACAATCCTTATCTATCTATCTATCTATCTATCTTAGACAATCCTTATCTATCTATCTATCTATCTATCTATCTATTTTAGACAATCCTTATCTATCTATCTATCTATCTATCTATCTATCTTAGACAATCCTTATCTATCTATCTATCTATCTATCTTAGACAATCCTTATCTATCTATCTATCTATCTATCTTAGACAATCCTTATCTATCTATCTATCTATCTATCTATCTTAGACAATCCTTATCTATCTATCTATCTATCTATCTTAGACAATCCTTATCTATCTATCTATCTATTTTAGACAATCCTTATCTATCTATCTATCTATCTATCTATCTTAGACAATCCTTATCTATCTATCTATCTATCTATCTTAGACAATCCTTATCTATCTATCTATCTATCTATCTATCTATCTATCTTAGACAATCCTTATCTATCTATCTATCTATTTTAGACAATCCTTATCTATCTATCTATCTATCTATCTATCTTAGACAATCCTTATCTATCTATCTATCTATCTATCTATTTTAGACAATCCTTATCTATCTATCTATCTATCTATCTTAGACAATCCTTATCTATCTATCTATCTATCTATCTTAGACAATCCTTATCTATCTATCTATCTATCTATCTATCTTAGACAATCCTTATCTATCTATCTATCTATCTATCTATCTTAGACAATCCTTATCTATCTATCTATCTATCTATCTATCTATCTTAGACAATCCTTATCTATCTATCTATCTATCTATCTATCTATCTATTTTAGACAATCCTTATCTATCTATCTATCTATCTATCTATCTTAGACAATCCTTATCTATCTATCTATCTATCTATCTATCTTAGACAATCCTTATCTATCTATCTATCTATCTATCTATCTATCTATCTATTTTAGACAATCCTTATCTATCTATCTATCTATCTATCTTAGACAATCCTTATCTATCTATCTATCTATCTATCTATCTTAGACAATCCTTATCTATCTATCTATCTATCTATCTATCTATTTTAGACAATCCTTATCTATCTATCTATCTATCTATCTATCTATCTATCTATCTATCTTAGACAATCCTTATCTATCTATCTATCTATCTATCTATCTTAGACAATCCTTATCTATCTATCTATCTATCTATCTATCTTAGACAATCCTTATCTATCTATCTATCTATCTATCTATCTATTTTAGACAATCCTTATCTATCTATCTATCTATCTATCTATCTATCTTAGACAATCCTTATCTATCTATCTATCTATCTATCTATCTTAGACAATCCTTATCTATCTATCTATCTATATATCTTAGACAATCCTTATCTATCTATCTATCTATCTATTTTAGACAATCCTTATCTATCTATCTATCTATCTATCTTAGACAATCCTTATCTATCTATCTATCTATCTATCTATTTTAGACAATCCCTATCTATCTATCTATCTATCTATCTTAGGCAATCCTTATCTATCTATCTATCTATCTATCTATGCACTCAAAGCCGATACAAACATCTTCCCTGCATATTTTCCGGATCAATGTTTGAGTACCCAGCAAATGACGGAGTATCATTTCTTGGGCGCCTCTCTAAACACTTTTGATCTCTACTTTGAAAGAATCTTACAACTAATATCTCTTTTAACTCTCTCCGACGCTTTAGTAGTCATCTACAAATGTTGCAAGATGAAGAACATATCAATACAAAGCTCAAAGGATCATCAAACTATCATTTAGCATTATATCATCAATATCTGCGCGTTGGTTCTGTCGTGCTCTCTGCAGATTTGTAGAACATTTCCCTTTTTTTTTTGTTCGGAGTGGCCATCTGCTTTAGGAAACAAACAGAAAATCATTGATTTAACTTTCTTATCGTTTGAAAAACAGAACATGGAATTAATCTCATATTTCTCCAAATATTTAGGCTATTCTATTATTTTTTACCAGTTTTTCACACCAACGTTAACTCATTGTCTTTCACTGCAGTCTGAGTGACAGCAAGTCTCCTCAAGTCTCCAGGACTCTTCTCAGTATTCTGGCAGATCTTAACGATGCAGTAGGTTGAATGGTCTCTGCTCGCCCTCCAATTTCCAACACTTCCAGCCCATTTACCAAGCTTTTGGTGATCTTTCTGAGTGCACTAATTACAATTGGTATCACCTTCTTTGATTCTTGCGAGTTTTTTACACCAGCATTAGCTGGTGGCCTTTCACTGAAGCCTGAATGACCGCACGTTTCCCTAGGTCTCCAGGACTCTTCTGAGTATTCTAGACAATCTTAACTGTGCGGTGGTCTGGATGAATTTCCATTCTTCCTTTGATTTCCAATTTCTCCTGTTTATTTTCTTGGCCTATGATGGCCGTTCCAAGTGCGCAAACTACAATTGGTATCACCGTCACCCTCATGTTCCACAGTTTTTTTTAGTTCTCTAACAAGTTCCAAGTGTTTGTCTATCTATTCGCTTTCTTTTATTTTCATTCTAGAGTTCACCAGAATGGCTAAATCCATCAGGCGTTAGGTTTTTTCCCCTCTTGATTATCTAGTGTTCTTGCCATGATTACGTGATCCGTTTGTATCGCAAATTTTATGGGACCCATTCTCAAGGACGGATTTTGCTTTGTGCATAAACAATTTAGTAGTATGGTCAAACTTCTTCTTCTTCTTCTTCTTCTTCTTCTTCTTCTTCTTCTTCTTCTTCTTCTTCTTCATTAGAGTTTTTCACATCAGCGTAAGCTGATGGTCTTTCACTGGAGATTGAGTGACAGCGAGTCTCCTCTAGTCTTCAGGACTCTTCTCAGTATTCTGGCTGTTTTCAATAATACTGTTGTTTGGATGGTCTCCACTCGGCCGCCAACTTCCAAATCTTCCAGGCTCAATTGGTATAATTGTCACCTTCTTGTTCCATAGTTTTTTCAATTCTCTAGCAAGGTTGAGGTACTTATCTCTCTTTTCACATTCTTTCAGTTTTATTCTGTGGTCAGCCGTGACAACAAAGTCGACAATTTTGCAGATTTTCTTTTTTTGTTGATTATTATAAGATCTGATCTTCTGGCCGAGATTAGGTGATCCGTTTGTATATCAAAGTCCCATAGGAGTTTGTGTGTGTGATTTTCTAGGACGGGAGCTGGGTTTTGCATATACCATTTGTTGGCATTTAAATTTCTTGCACATTTCCAAGTGAATCACCTTGCCTACCCAGTCGTGTTTAGCCTTGTATTCCTTGTGAGTCAATTTGCTGCATTCGCTTATTATGTGATTGATGGTTTCATCTCAGTCACCGCATAGTCTACATTAGCTATTTTGTTGAGTCTTATCTATCCTCGCTTTGATATGATTGGTTCTTATGGCGCTGTTTTGTGCTGCCATTAGGAGAGATTCTGTTTCTCTCTTAAAGTTTCCTTTTCTTAGCCATGTCGTGTGAGATGTTTATTAGTCGTTTAAAACGCCCATGGAGTTGTTTTCCTTCCCATTTTTGTTTCCTAGTTTTTGTCATTCTGTTATCTATCGTGTTGTCAGTATTGTTTCTGGTGGCCGTAATCAATCCTTTTTCGTGTTTTTCTATGTAGTTTTCGAGTAATTGTATGGATGTGTCAACGCTGTCTTCGATGCTGGCAAGTTCTCTTCCTCCTTCTTTTCTGGGTACATATAGTATTATTATTATCATTATTATTATTATTGTTGCTGTTATTATTATTGTTATTGACTTGAGAGTTTTTCATACTAAAGTTAGCTGATAGTCTTCCACTGGAGTTTGAATGACAGTAAGTCTCCTCAAGACTCCTGGACTCTTCTCAGTATTCTGACCGATCTTAATAATACTGTAGACTGGATAGTTTCCTCTTGTCTTCTTATTTCCAAATCTTCCAGCCCCTTTACCAATCCTTTGGGTATTGTACCAGGTGCATCAACCATAATTGGAACCATCATCACCTTCATGTTCGATAGTCTTTTTTTTAATTCTTTAGCAAGATAAAGGTGTTGTTATTTTTTCTTTCTCATTCGAGACTTTTTCACACCAGTGTTAGCTGATGGTTTCTCACCGAAGTTTGAGTGACAGCAAGTCTTCTCAATTATCCAGTACTCTTCTTAGTGTTCTGGCCGATCTTAACAATGTTCTAGTTTGGATGGTCTCCTCTCGTATTCTTATTTCCAAGTCTTCCAGTCCCTGTACCAATTCTTTGGTGACTGTACCGAGTGCATCAATTACGACTGAATCACCGAAACTTTCATGTTCTATAGTTTTTTCAGTTCTCTAGCAAGGTCTAGGAATTTATCTCTCTTTTCGCCTTTCTTCAGCATGTGGTCAGCTGGAACAGCAAAGTCTACTATTCGACGGGTTTTTTCTTTTTTTGTTGACTATCTCTTGGTCTGGTCATCTGTGCGAGATTAGTTAATCCATTTGCATCTCAAAATCCCAGAGAAGTTTGTGCGTCTTATTTTCCAGGACGGACTCTAGGTTGTGCATATACCATTTGTTCGTAAAGTCAAATTTAAACTTCTTGCATAATTCCCCGTGGATTTGTGTTCCCACCAAGCCGTGTTTAGTTTTATCCTCTTTTTGCGCTAGCTCACTGCATTCACTCATTGATCGTTTCATCTCTATAACCACATAACCTACATCTGGTATTTTGTTATATCTTGTCTATTTTTGCTTTGATATAGTCCCTATAGAGTTGTTTTGTGCTACTATCAGAAGAGATTCAGCTTTTCTCTTTAGGCTTCCCTTTCTCAGCTATGTCCAAGTTTTCTCGTATGTGATTTTGCTTGTTTGCCGCTTGAATTTTTCTTTTCCCTTTTTATTTTCTGCTTATTTTTTGTGTTGAGGCTTATGTTGTCTGTATTGCTTCTGGTCGCTGTAATCAGTCTTCCTTAACATTTTTAATTGTAATCAACGAGTTTTTATATCAATGCATCGATAGTATCTTCAATGCTCGCAAGCCCTTATCCCCCTTCTTTCTTGATACACTGTTTACGTCATCTCTGGGATGTAAGACCTTATACATCGTCATGAATTTTCTTGTTCACTGGAATATTTGTTGAAGTTCTTCCCACGTCCACTTCAAGAATGGTCCCGAGTATCTTACAAGGAGAAGAGCCCAGGTGTTTATGTCTTTGATATCTGAGATTTCTGCTATATAGTTTAGTTTCGAGTAGTTTTCTCGTTCTCCTGAGATACTTTAAAAATTTTTTTCTTTCATCTCCATTTGTTTGATGGTGTCCGCTTCCAATATTCCCAAGTATTTGTAAGTTTCCTTTTCTCCGAGCATCCTGATCTTTCATCTAAACCCTTCACCACGAGCAGGATGCAGCCCAAGGATAATTTTAAAGTTGCATACAACTAGTTTGAATTCAGAATTTTCCTTAAACTTGGTATGGAACCTAGTATTAGCGCTATGAGAAGTGCAAACAGACTCGTCCAGGATTTGAATTCAGCTTACCAGCTTAATTTGCTACGATGATAACCGTTATACAACATCCGATAGTTATTATTTTTACAGGTAACAATAATGGAAGCAGTAATGATAATTGTAATGATAATTCAAGTGATTATAATTGTAATGATAGTTCAAGTACTTGTCGTCATTATTTGAATGCTTCTGTTTTGAGGAGCTCTTACTAAGATTACAAATAAATGATTATCATTCACTCTCTGAGTTTTCACACCAGTAGTTACCTGTGGTCTACATCTCCCTTCGGAAAAAAACAACAAGCAAACCGCGAAAAGAAATGTTGATATTCTACAACCCTACACACGAGTCTTTCTGATTTTAGTTATTACAAGACGATCCATTAACCGGCTAGATTACGTTGTAAAAAGAACCAATGATGATATCTATACTTCTATTTACGAAGGAAACAAGGAATATAATTAGGATTGTATCATTCGGAAATTAAAAAGAAAAACAAACATTCCTAACATTATTAAAAAAAAATTGATGTTCATCAAAACCAAAGATACTATGATTTTATCTCTTCTGATGGAACATGATATAATCAAAACCGATATGATTAGGTATTATTTATAACCAAACTCTAAAACATCACAGCCAAAAGCATGAATCTGAAGCAGTTTAAAAATAAGTGCACTCCTTATATATACATATATTTATACCATGTTTTTTGGGTTACGGAGGGGGTGCAATTTCAATGATGTGGAGTTTGGTAATGAATAATACCTAACAATATCTGTTTTGACGTTATAATTTTCTATCTGGAATGATAAAATCCTGGTACCATTGGTTTTGAAGAAAAAGTGTAATTATTTATAGGTGTACTTCAGCTAGATTTAAATCTAGATGAGAAAATGCATTGTTAATCATGGTCACTGTGGGAAATAACGTTTTGTTGCAAAAACTTGCTCTATCCAGCGATGTTATTGGGTTCACTGTTGTAGTTTCCGTAGAAATATTCAGCTGGAGATTTCTTTGGGAATTTTCGTTTTTTTTTTGATCTGTGAAAGCATTGATTCGTCATTTAATTACAATAATACCATAATACTGTCAGGATTTTGATGTGGATTAGTATCTCCCAACCCCTGCAGTTTCAGATGCAAATTTTCCCATCGCTTCGGGAATGTTTGGTATTAATCTTTGTTTATACTCACCCAGAGAAAAGAAAACTCAAAGTTAAAAATCGGAGCGTTTAGTGATCAACTTTCGAAAGAGTGATGCAATATTAAGTTTTTAGTAGTGGAGCTGACTAAATGCTCTCTCTCTCTCTCTCTCTCTCTCTCTCTCTCTCTCTTTCTCTATCAACATAAGGATATTGGGCTTCTGTCTTTGTTTGTCCAGATCCATTTTCTACAGAGAACCACAGCTTCCCATCTCAAACAAGTTTTTAAGTAGCCTGCAATATAACTTATACAAAAAGCGATGGGTTATCTAATTTGGGTAGTTTGTTTAAAAAAGGGTTTGGCATAAAAAAGTTTTTAAAAATGATAATATTGAAAGTGAATAATTATCATTCATTTCCAATCTTGTTTTCTTTTTCTAATAACCTGTTTTTATTTTGTTTTTTGATTAGTGATTGTTTTGTTGATAACTTTTATAATTATTCCTGAGTGCAATAGTGTTTTTTCTGCTTTCCTCGCAAATCGGTAACGTTTACTTTATTTAAATCGAATCACCGACCAAAAACGTTAACTATATTTTTTCTGAAAAATATGATAAATATATTTACCTATATAAGTGAACTTCTTATTTCAGAAAATGGAATCTTCAGGTGTGTGTGTGTGTGTGTGTGTGTGTGCAACACAGGAATCTGTTGCATCGTCGAGGTGAATGATACACTGAGAAGAATGAGTGCTTCATTATTTGTAACTTATTGTACTGTGTCTTTTTGTATATATCCGTTAACACTGGATACTGCTGCTGAATCATTATATGATTTCTGAGTCTTTGGTGTGACTCGACTTAGGATTGAACCCAGCGAACACGCTACTCACTATATTAATGTGATTCAATAACCAACGAAATACTGATTTCAATAATACGCCAGATTATAGCATAGTTTATGCAATATGTAGGTGATTTTCTAAAATTCTCTGTTTATTTTAGCTTTTATTTTACTTTTATATACGAGAGTCATTCAATAAATAAGGAGTCTTTTACAAAATAACAACTCATATTTTCCCCAGGAAAAAAATCGCTTCATTTTTTTATTATAATCACATTTTTTATAATAATCACATTTTTCCCACCGAAAAACAAAATTTTATATTCCTTCAGCATAGAAATCTATGGACTAAGTTTTGAATCATTTTTTCACTCATCTTTTCACTCAATCATCTCTTGAAAACTTGGTTCCACGCAGAAATATATTGATTTGATTTGATTTCAATCAACTTTTGTGGTTATTTAATGTCAAAGTCATCCTAGTAGAATGACAGTAGCGAAGCTACTTTACCCAGTGCAGGTGGGGATAAAAGGGTTCATAACTTTCCCATGGGTATTAGTCGGAAAGTGAACGTAATAGTGCGACTGGAGTTCGAACTCGTTTACAAAGATGACACAATCCAGTATTGTGATTGGTCCAAGCAAATTGAAATCAGAGGTGGGGGTGGGCAGGATTTGGGCTGTAAGGAGGATAGAGCATTTGTTCCCAACCAAATATGTCGATGGTTTAGGGCACCTCTGGTGGTGTAACGGTTAGCAAACTAGACTAGCAAACCTACACGAGTGAGTTCGAGTCTCATTGGGCGCCCCATTCATTCGGCCATGTGCCACATCGAAGCAAAGCGCTTTGTAAATTACAATATGTCGATGGTTTCAACTGTTCTTGGTGCTGTATGAGGGCTTTTTTTTTGTCCAGTTGAAACCTAACGACAACTGACTATAGAAATGGTAAGGTCATCCTGCACAATTTTGTGTGCTGTACTCACAGAAATTCCCAGTTGTTCATAAAGGTTGTCCATTGTAACTGTTCTCTCAGAAAAATTGATAGACTGCTCTTATTTATTGACTCACCCACGTAGACAGACAGATTGCCCTTATTTATTATATGACCCTCGTAAGGCGGATAGATTCCCCTTATTTATTGAATGACCATTGAAGACAAAGTTTTCTTTTATTTAATGAATCACCCTCATAGACAGATAGATTGCCCTTAATTACTGAATGACCATCGTACATAGATAGATTCTCCTTATTAATTGAATGACCCACGTAGATAGATAGATTGCCCTTATTTATTGAATGATACTCGGAGATAGATAAATCCTTATGGCAAAATATCTTCCTCAATCATCAGGTATCTATTTCCTCATCTAGTCGTGCAGTCAGCACGGAATTCCCTGACCCTTCTTCACCATCCATCCCAATCATCCATCTGGCAGGTCTTCTAGGTTGTATTTTGTGTACGTACAGAGTTGAATGTATTTTAGTCTTGGTTTGCCAAGCAATGTCTTTCTTAAAAAGATAATTCTCTTCTGAATCAAAGATATTCAACATGTATAAGAGTCCATTAAAGATCGTCGTTTATGAGTTCGTCCTTGTTTCTCCAGTAGTGCTCAGCATGTCTTGAACGTCTTACTTGAATGGTTTATGAGATGGGAGGCAGGTGGCCGTAAAGCTTGTGTTTAGTGGGGTGTTGTTTCCTGTATTTGTTTACGACACCACGTACTATTCTTGTCTATTTCCCATCTAGGGAAACTATGATAGTTGCAGACTACACAGATGATCAAGGGCTTCTCAAAAATACATCTCCACTTCTAGTGGCAAGCCACTGAAATTAGTAGACCAGTTCACATACCTCGGCAACAATATCTCATCTACTGTAAGTGATATCAAACTAGCAAAAGTGTGGACTGTTATTGATAAGTTGTCGATCATATCTTATCAATCGGATAAAATAAAATGAGATTTTTTCAGGCTGTAGCTGTACCCATACTACTATATGGATGCACTACCTATACACTAACAAAATGCAAGGAGAAAAGGCAAGATCACAACCACGCAAGTATACTACATGCTTTTTTTAAAAATAAATCCTGAAAGTAACACTCCACAAAACACCAACTTTATGATTATTTGCCTTCCATCTCACATCCCATCCAAATAAGACGAACAAGACGTTGAACACGAGCAGTAAGGACGAACTCATGAGCGACGGTCTTCCTACACAGTGTCATATCAGTGTTGGGTGATCAGTAAAGACTTGCATACATCAGCTCTGCGAGGACACTGGATGCTGTCTAGAGGACGTGTCGGAAGCAATGATAGAGAAGAATGGTAAGAGAGAGAGAGAGAGAGAGAGAGAGAGAGAGAGAGAGAGAGAGAGAGAGAGAGAGAGAGGATTCTGTTCTATCAGCATTACTTGATGATGATGATGATGGATATACAAATCTTGGTATTACGTTTTATGAAAAATTAAATTGGAATAGACATGTAAAACTGACAATTTCCAAGGCACATCTCAAGTTAAAACATGCATTTAGGTTCAAGGATTTCTTAAATGAGTTATTCGTGTTGAATTTAATTGAAACCTACATTCTTTCAATTTGATTAATCATTTCGAAAAATATAACCGAACAACGACAAAACAAAATTTAAAAATCACATAACAGATGCATTCGTTTTCTTTTCAACTTGGATAAACATGGCCACAAATTTGTATTTTCTAAATATGAAGAACAGGAGATTGCTTCACTGTCTTAGTTTAATGGTTAGTTGAGAAGAAAATAAAATGAAGCACCTATTTTTTTGTTTAACCGTATTAGAACTCATGACAAATTCATGATTATCTCACCAGAAATAGAATGGATATAGATCCCTATTTTGCTAGAACCAAATTAATTAATGATACAAAAAGTAAAACGAAATGTCAAGAATCCTTATAACCAATATTTATATGTTCTTCAAACGAAAGTGTAAAAATTATTTGCTGAGTTGTCTGAAGACTAATTGGATAGTTTTGGATGGTTTCATTTTGTAGGATTATTCGTCTATGTCTGTCTCTTTCTCTCTTCATGTATATCTATATAATTCTTTTCCAGGTGAAGTCTAATAGTTTAGTAGATTGTCTTATATATTAAAATGTTATATACAAAAGTTATATCGTTTTGGTGTTACTTTGATCTTTTCTTTTTCTTTTTTTATAATTCTTTTTATTATTTTATTTTATTCTTTTTGTAATTTTTGAGTCTTAGGTTTTGGGCAGAAGAATATCTTTTAAGATAAGATCACACTCACCTTGAAGAGCAGAAATTTTGTATTTTCTTTCTTTTCTTACCTTTCGCATTTGTTTTTAGTTTTAAAATTTTCTGATATAACTTTTATTTTTTGGTCAGTTTTTGACCGTCATTGTAATTTTCCCTTTATTCGACAGTTTGTTTGTATTATTATTATTATTATTATTATTATTATTATTATTATTATTATTATTATTATCATTATTATTATTATCTACTCCTTGAGAGTTTTTCACATCAGCGTTAGCTGACGGTATTTCACTGGAGTTTGAGTGACAGCAAGTCTCCTCAAGTCTCCAGGACTCTTCTCAGTATTCTGGCCATTCTCAATAATGTAGTAGTTTAGATGGTTTCCACTAGTGCTCTTATTTCCAAGTCCTCTAGTCCCTTAAATAATCCTTTGGAGCAATACCAAAAGAACCAATCACGATTGGTATAATTGTCACCTTCATGTTTCATAGTTTTTTCAATTCCCTAGCAAGGTCCAGGTACTTATCTTTCTTTTCATTTTCTTTCAATTTTATTCTGTGGTCAGCCAGAACAGCAAAGTCCACAATTTTGCAAGTTCTCTTTTTTTTTTGTTGATTATTATAAGGTCTGGTCTTCTGGCCGAGATTAGGTGATCCGTTTGTATGTCAAAACCCCTTAGGAGTTTATGTGTGTCATTCACCAAGACTGGGTTTTGTATATACATTGGTTCGTATGGTCAAATTTAAATTTGTTGCATAACTCGCAGTGGATCACCTTGCCCACCCAGTTGTGTTACTAATATTATTATTTTTATTACTCCTTTAGAGTCTTTCACATCACCGTAAGCTGATAATTTTTCACAGGAGTTTGAGTGACAGCAAGTCTCCTCAAGTCTTCAGGACTCTTCTCAGTATTCTGGCCGTCTTCAATAATGTTGTCGTTTGGATGGTCTCCACTCTTCCGCCAACTTCCAAGTCCTCCAGGCCCTTTAATAATCCTTTAGTTACTGTGCCAAAAGCACCAATCATAAATGGTACAATCGTCATTTTCATGTCTCACAGCTTTTTCAATTCTCTAGCAAGGTCGAGATACTTATCCTTCTTTTCACTTTCTTTCAGTTTTATTCTGTGGTCACTCGGGACAGCAAGTTCTCTTATTTTGGTTGATTATTATTAGGTCTGGTCTTCTGGCCGAGATTAGGTGATCCGTATGTATATTGTTGTTGTTGTTATTGTTGCTGCAGTTTTTACTTCTTGCAACTTTTACATCAGTTCTAAGTAATGGCCTTGCACAGGAGTCTGGTTGACAGCGAGTCTCCTCCAGTTTCCAGGACTCTTCTGATTATTATCATTATTATTATTAGAGTTTTTCACACCTATTCAAACTGATGGTCTCTCATTGGTGTCTGTGTGACAGCAAAGTCTTTTCATATCTTCAGGACTCTTCTACGTATCATAGCTAATTTCAGCAATGCTGTGATGTAGGCGTTCTCGATTTTTCATCTAATCTCCAGATCCTCGAGCCTCTTTTCCCGATTCTTGGGTATTGTTGCCTGGGCTCTGACTTTGATTGGTATTACAGTCACTTCCATGTTCAACAGCTTTTTCAGCTGTCTGTTAAGGTTCAGGTATTTGTTCAATTTTCCGCTTTCTTTCACTTTACTCTATCGTCCGTTGTCATAGCAAAAGTCACTATGATATAGGTTCTCCTTTCAGGTAATTAAAACTAGATCCTGTCTACTGGCTTGGATTGGGTGATCAATTTTTATCTCAAAGTCCCAGTGAATTTTATGTGTTTCATTTTGAAGGACGGATTCCGGATTGCTCGTACCCAATTTGTTAGTTTAGGGAAATTTCAATTTAATGCACAATTTCCGATCGAACACCTTCTTTATCTTGTGGTACCTGTTGTATTATTTTTGTATTAATTTCCTGAATTCATTTACTCTGAAATTAATTCTTCCATCTCTATCACCATATAGGCTACACTTAAAATTCTGTTGCGTATGATCAATATTTGCTTTGAAATAATAAGTCCTGATGGCATTATTTTGTGTTGGTATTATTAGAGATGTGCATGTTCTCACTCTCGGGTACTTATCTCTCGAGGCTGAATAACTCTAATTTTAATGAAACGCAGTTTCTTTCAAGCAGCGATCGCGTCGATACTGCTATATGGATGTACTACATGGACGCTAACTAAACGGCTGGAGAAAAAGCTTGACGGCAACTACACAAGAATGTTGCGAGCAATATTGAACAAGTCTTGGAGGCAACACCCCACAAAGCAGCAGCTGTACGGCCACCAACCACCCATCACAAAAAATATCCAAGTTAGACGAACCAGACATGCAGGACACTGCTGGAGAAGTAGGGACGAGCTCATAAGTGATGTACTCCAATGGACCCCTTCATATGGCCGAGCAAAAGCAGGGCGGCTAGTTCGAACCTACATACAGAAGCTCTGTGAGGATACGGGGTGTAGCCCTGGGGACCTGCCGAAAGCGATGAATGATAGGGAAGGGTGGCGAGAGAGGGCCAGGGATATCCATACTGATGGCACGACAAGATGATGAGATGATTACTCTAATTATTGTTGATTTTCATCGGAAGTATTTTTTCTATAAAGTTTTTATTACATCTTATACGATTTTACCCAACATTTAACATGGATGACTTCAAAACGATCTGTATATATGAAAACTTACTTATCTTTGCGTATTTCTTAATAAACGGGAGGATTTATCTCGTCTCTTTGGGAAATCCAACATTTTCAAATATGTTTCCATGTGCCAGACACGTTCTTAAGACTGTTGAATTATGAACGCAATGTACATGTTTGTATCTTTTCGTTCTATACTTTTCATTTGCTCCTGTTATCTCAGCAAGCATATATCGCTAGGAGACCTATTTTGATATCCAAGTCCTGATGATAATTACTGAAACCGAAACGTTCACTTCGACTTTACATCATAATAAATTCACCGATTTGGATTATGTTTTTCTGCTACCTTCATCTTATTATTTATCCTATTTCTTTCGTTTCTCAAACTTTAAGTTTCTTTCTTTCTTTCTTTCTTTCTTTCTTTCTTTCTTTCTTTCTTTGTATTCTAGCTTGTTCACACACACACACACACACACACACACACACACACACATATATATATATATATAATATATATATATAAATATATATAATGATCAGTCTATTTAATATAAGTTGAAGTAATTCTTTTATCAAGTTGCTTTTCTTTACAAATCCGGCTGTGCGGAAATAATCTACAAAGAAGAAACTTGTTTGAGTTTCTTTTTTCGTTTTTGTAGTAGTGTCGATTCGAGCAGAAAGCCGGGAAAATGTGCCTTGTACAAAAAAACAAAAAAAAAAACAAAAAAAATTTAACTAAATAAAAAGCGAATTAAGGATACGAAAAAAGTTGAAAAGTACAGAAAGCCTGTAGAAACTTAATTAAAAAATGTTATAAAGCAAAAAAACAAAAAACAAAAAAAAAAAAAAACAACAAAAAAAAAAAAAACACAGATAGAAACAAGAAAAGAGCAACAAGATTCAGCAAAAATTTTCTATCGGAAATCAATCTGAAAATCAGTGAACTAATGAATTCTCTGATAACGCCATTTAGAAAATGAATTCTTTGTTAGAAATAAAATTATGGGAAAAGATAATCCTATTAGTAATTGTAAAGTGAAGAATTTTCAGTTAAATTAAATAGCTGTGGAATTAGATGAACATAGGAGGGTCGGTATGTCGGATGAAGGATATCGAAGTAGGTAATGGAGTGTGAGATTTTTTTAATACATCGATCTGAATTTGAACATATGCACACATACAATAATACAAACATGGACTTACATAACTGCACATGCACATACATACACATTCACATATATACACCACCGTCCATAAATAAATACTACGCCTAACAATTTCTTTCTTAAATAGGTAATTTTCTTCTGATATTCATTTTTCTTTTTTTTTTATTATTTCTGGTGAAAATAATCTTCCGGCAGAAATAAAAAAAAGAGTATTTTAATAAAAATGGATATTAGTTGTTATTTGCTATCAATCTGTCATCAAAAATTGAAAATCCTCAGTAGCTAAAAGTAAAATCACACACACACGCACACACACACACACACACACACACACACACACACACACACACACATATATATATATTCCTACAGAGTCAGAAAAAATCTACCGAAATTTCAGCTACCCGGATCATCGGGACGATTCTGACCAAAGAAAGAGTGGACCATAATTACATTTTATCGATTAAAAGACAGGTAGAATGAATAAAATTAGCATAGTAAATAAATATTTATTTATTTATTATTTAGCAGTCTTTAGTCATGGTCCAATCCTTCGTTGGTTACACTTGTCCTAATGATCCGCTTAGGTGAAATCGAGGTAGATTTTTTTTCTGACTCTGTAGGCCTTCATACTTCGCTATACTTAGTGTATTGAGCACGCTTACGTTTAGCTTAAAGAATTCTGTTTTTTTCTTCTTTGGGCTTGGCATGCGTTATTAGTTGATTATTTTCAAGAAATACGTATGTTGTGAATTGAATTACCATGACCAGAAAATCTGGTGAACACTAACGCACGACATACGGAAACACTGGACAACTTTTTCGACCTAATTAGGTCTCATCAGCAGTGCATACCGTGATCTCCATCACTGGAGATCGAACTATCGCCCAGAGCTTGCAACTGAGCCAACAGTCCATATCGCACACAAGTGATGCCAAATTAACTAGTCAAGGTAATTCAATTCACAACATTCTTCCTTTACTTAAAAAAGAAAATATAGATCTAGTACTTATGTTTTTCGTCTTTTGTTATAGATATCAGTTTGTGCAATACTTTTATTTGCAAATTGTAAATTGTATAATATTTTTTACCCAATCAGAATTATAGAATAGTTATAAAATTAATTAAACACACACACACACACACACACACACACACACACACACACACATATATATATATATATATATATAGAAGATGTGTATTTATTTTTGCAACATATTCATATTTTTGGTTGAAGAATTTAATGCTTAAGATTTTGGTAATAAATGATAGATAATATTATTGATTTTGATGGTATTTTTTTTTTATAGAAACAATAAAATCCTGGGATCTTTGACATTTTTAATTCATGCTAAATTGGTTTCTTTTGTTTCATGGTATATCAACCTTTGTGGGTTATTTAATGTCAAATCCATCTTTGTAGAAGGACAGTAATAGTAATATTTAAACCATAGCTGAGGAAGATATGGCAGTTTATATCTTTCTGAACAGTATTAGTCCGAAAGTAATCGTAATTACGTTAGTGGAGTTCAAACTCGCTTACTAGGATAGCGCAGTCGAGCACGTTAGCCACAACGCCGCGGTGAGTTACAAAAAAACTGTTTGGGCTGTATTTATTTACGGCAGACTGTAGATAGATAGATAAGTTATGTATTCACACACACACACACACATATGTATATATAGTTATCGTATAGAAAAAGCAGTCAGCAAATTGAGTTCTAATTTCATTTGAGAATGTGACATTTTTTTTACTAACTCCATCTAATTATAATTAATAGTGAGTACTGGACATTCTAACTTTGGTAGAATAACGGGACGGGTCTTGGAGAAGGGGACTTCTGAATTCAAAATCCCTACCAACATGTTATGAGCAAGTGGGGCAGTTTAGAGCTCATTGGTACTCGTATTTCGTAGTGGATTGAAGAAAACGCAGATAGAATGGAATAAGTGATGGGATATATATATACACATGTATAAGATGTATTAAAAATTAAGCTGTTTTTTTTTTTTTCAAAAGAACTGCTATAATTCCAACTTTATGAAACTAGTATCCTTCAAAGATAGCACCTTGCCCAGTCGGCTGGAGCTGTAGAATACACTGACTGCTTCTCTGCAGAGGGGTAAGACCCCCCCAACGAGTGTCCTGGATATGACACTAAACAATCTGATGGTGAGGTTCCAGCAGTACTAGAGATTTGGGGAATGCGGAGTACTCCTTAATTGCCATTGCTCCCAGGTCCACTCTGGCCCGGAGTGGTAGCACCTGATAGAGCCCTATCTATGAGTTAAATAGAACTAAACAGCATACTTATGCTTAAATGAATTGTTTGAGTAAACTGAATAGCTTGAAATAGAAATGTTTTTGACAATTAAACCGTACTTATATTTAAACTGCGTGCTTATGCTAAACTGAATTATTTGTAATAGAACTGTTTTTCAACATTAAAACTGTATTTACACTTTACTGAATTGTTACATATAACTGCTTGAATAGTTTGAATGTAAATGTTTTTGAAAATTAAACTTGTGTACTTATTGTGTACTTATGCTAAACTGAATTGTTTTAAATAGAACAGATTATTTACATAAAAATGGATTTGTAGGTTGATATGCCATAAAACCGAACAAACCAAACCAAACCAAAGATAGCACCATTTACTATTGGTACATTATAACCGAAGAGTTTTTTCTAGTTTTAATCTAGGACTATTTGATCATTTTCTTCAGGACAAAAAGAAAAAAAAGTCTAATAGGACGAGACAATACAAACAACACACAACCTCACAGTTATATATATATATATATATATATATATATATATATATATATATATATATATATATATATATATTCGTTTTTCTTAATATATGAAATCCGAGGCATGGGTAGAGTTTATTAAACAAATAAAGGCCTTAATTGTAATGATTATAATGATACAACAAATAATAGCAATTGGGAAAAATGAAACAATGACCACAATCATGTTTTAATTTACCTATGATGGCAATGAGGAAAAATAACGTTTGGTAGTTCAATTCCATAGTGTTATTGAGCGCAAAGCATTTGTAGTGGGTTGTGAGGGAATAAACACGAGACATGACTTTTGGAGCAGACTACATATGTCACGCCAATATTTATAACTCAATATTTATTAATCTAGACGTGTAGTCATCGTCCATTCACTTTAGTCTGTTGTAAACAGAAGTGATGATGATAACACGTCTAGATTTCTGTCAAGATGATTCAGAGCTAATTGAAAAAAAGTACGTGGCCAGTCTTGATACTTTTTGGACTGTAGTTTTTAGCAAAACACAGGATAGTGTAAGAGCAGTATGCTTCATACTTATCAGACCCAACTCTGTACACGTTTCCTTGTTTCTAAAACTCACGTTCTGATATGGTATGAAGTTAAACCGTTGTATCTATTTTAATACCTTTATTGTTATACAGGAGATGAGTCACCAATTAAGGTTGGTGACTAATCTCCAGTATAACAATAAAGATATTAAAATAGAATCAACGGTTTAACTTCATACCATATCGGAACGTGAGTTTTAGAGGTGCTTCGACCAATCAAAAACTGGCTGGAATTCCTGGTAGACGTGCGTTTCTTGTATTGTTCATATCCACGTGATGCCAAAATAACATTTTCAAACCAATAACAATAAAAGATCAAACGTTTGGAATTTTGGTCGAACATAGCAGAGTCAATTGCTAGAAAAACAGTCAATACCAAAGAGTCAAAGTAGACAACAGAAGACACAGCAGTCGATAGTCATCCAAATGTTGCAGATAACTACACTTCACCGACGTATCAATGTAGCTAATTGCCCAGTCGGTTGGGGGTGTAAAATATACCGACTGCATCTCTGCAGAGGGGTAAGATCTCCTCTCCAAAGAGTGTCTTGTATATGACGCTAAACAATCTGATAGTGAGGTTCCACTAATGCTGGAGCTTTGGGGAATTCAGAGAAACCCTTCATTGTCATGGCTCCCAGGTCAACTCTGGCCAGGAGTGGTAGCAACTATCTATGGGTCAAATAGAAATAAACTGTGTACTTATGTTAAACTGAATGACTTGAAATAGAACTGTTTTGACATTTAAACTAAGTGCTCATGCTAAACTGAATTGTCTGAAATGGAACTGTTCTAGAATACTAAACTAATTTGTTTAAAATTGAACTGTTTTGACATTTAACTGCATGTAAAAAACAAAACAAAACAAAACAAAAAAACTATACTTAGACTAAACTTAATTGTTTGAATTTGAATTCTTTGACTAAACTGAATAGCTTAAAGTAGAAATGTTTTTGACTATTAAATTGTGTACTTATGCTAAACTGAATTGTTTGAAATAGACCTATTTATTTGTATAAAAATGGATTTGGCATAAAATAACCTAAAAAGGTTGATATGCCATAAAACCCAAACAAACAAAGAAACAAACAATTTAGGCGACAAGGCAGCTATTGTTTATTATCACACATAAGAACACTGGCAGACACACATTCACTTGGTCTTAGGTCACGCAGTAGAGTTAACAAAGCTGACAAAGTAATCCCATAGTATTGCCGACAAAGCACACCACCTGCTCACAAAGTAGATTTTCCTTCTACAAGATCACATTCGCTTATACAAAAAGATCTTTTCTTTCCAATTTAATATCATATGCATTTCCTGCTGGATGATAAATTTCAGTGTCGTTATAGTTGCAGAGAATTTTTTTAAAACTTTTATTTGTTATTGAGATCATATTGCTCGCACGTCCTCTCAATTTCTTCCTTCGTTTGTTTTCTTGACTCTCTTCACCAGGATTTCGTAGGTCATTTAATGCCAAACCCTCTTTATACATATTCAATAAATATATGATATCTAAATACATTTTATAGATAACATTAAACGAGCCTGAGCTCATTTTTTTCACACTGTTAAATGGTTTCACTAATTTCTATCTAATATAAATAATCCTATTTACTATTAATCATTTGCACACAGTTTAATGTTTTCAAGTATTGCTATGTATCATCAACAATTCAAGTAAACAGTTATTTTTACATAGTTAAACGATCAAACAGTTATATTCCAAAGAATTCAGTTTAGCATAAGTACACAGTTTTTTGTTGATACAGTTAAATGTAAAAACAGTTCTATTTGTAAAAATTTAGTTAAGCATGAGTACACAGTTTAAATGCCAAAAAGTCCTATTAAACCCATGGGTAGGACCCTATCAGGGGCTACCACTCCGGGTCAGAGTGGAACCAGGAGCAATAGCAATGAAGGGGTACTCCGCATTCCCCAAAGCTCCAGCATTACTAGAGCCTCACTATCAGATTGTTTAGTATCATATCCAGGGCACTCATAAGGTGAGTCTTACCTCTCTGCCGAGATGTAGTCGGTGTATTCTACAGCTCCAACCGACTGGCTCATACATCGTCAGAAGGCAAACGATCAAATTTTGCCTATTCTCTCTATGAATAAGGCCGAATAAATCTTACGACCATATTCCTAACTCCGCTACCAAACTACGATTTAAATGAAAATAAAGATTTTGATTGGCTAATACAGGGAAAGTCTAGTTTTTCAGCTAGATTTGAAAGTTATAAAAAAAGAGAAATAGTGAGACACAAGTTGAGAAATCTGGGGCATTAACCCTTTCCGAACCTTTCTGAGCTTTACAGGATTACCATATACAAGAATGACAAAACATTAATCTTTTCTCCACTAATAATGACCTGAAAGCCGACACGAGTATTAAAGAGATGCATATCTGAATAGAAGTAAGAAGATAAAAGATACAACGTGTTTGTCCACTTCTTTTCGTCGGAATGACGATTGACGGGAAAAAGTACCAACATGTTCCGCTTTTTTCTTACATGTAACAAACCGTTTGGCTGTATATCGAGGACAGACAAATAAACAAAATCTTTCCCTGTATTAATATCTTGAGATATGGAAAGTTTAGGCATTGGTTCAGCTCATAAAAAATTCAAAAACAAAACTCAAACAAAAAGCTAAAAAGCAAAACAAATAACTGTTACATGAACTTTAATAAATCTGAAAAAGGTGGATTCATTTTGAATTCTTTTATTGATCATAACAGGCTCCTTTGAAATTTCGAACACAGCCAGATCTTCGTTGCATCTAAGAATTCATCGTCGGTAAATTCATCGTGTGGTAAATTTATCACAGGTAAATTCATGGTATCATATTATTGGGTTTCCTTTAGTTAACCCAAACCCTTTAGATCTTTTTAATAAATGCTTTGGTTTGTTTTGTTTCATGATCTATCAACTTTCGTGGGTTATTTAATGCCAAAGCCACCCCTGTAGTAGGTTAGTATTGGTACTATTTAATCCATAGCTAAGAGGGATGGGGGAGAAATCTTTCCCGAAGGAATCATTGCAAAATTGAGCGTAATAACACGACTGGAATTTGAACTTGCTTACTATGATATTGCAGTTCAGCACATTAGCCACTACGCCATATGAACTCCCCCTATAAAATTCTTAAAAGAAATGATTAAATTCTGAATTTAGCTACAAATAATTTACCTGCGATGAATTTAACATACTATGCATTTACTGGTGATATATTTACCATACCGTGGATTCACAACACGACGAATTTACTGATTTTGAATTTAACACACGATGAATTTATCACGATGAATTTGCCGCAACAAATTTTCCATATACGGCATTTTAAGGATTTTGGAAACTATCAACATCGCCAGAAAACAAACTTGTGCGTACAAATACAGTTTATATTTTCTCAACAGAGTTTTTTTCTAAAATGTACTCAAGTTTTGACTCCTCGATAACCCATTGTATCGTTCCTTTATTAGCAGATAAATTCAGCCCTATAATGGCGGAAGTACAACTAAGTTTTCAAGAAAGAAAACTTATCATAAAGTGTTATTGGAAGTTCAAAGATAATTTAGAGGACATTTTCACAAAGATCCATCAACGTGACGCACTACTGCTCGTATTCAAAATAATTTTGAATCATAAGGAGCGTTCAAGAAGACCACAGTTATTAAGCAGCCCTGCAAAGTAAAATCAATTGCTGATAAACCCTTCTACGATTCCCACAGCATGTGAATGACAATGTCTCGTAGTTCCGAATGAAATGATTTGTAATGCTGTTCAGTCTATTGGTCCGCGTTATTGGTTGTGTTTATAAAGCGGGGATTGTCAGTTTAAACATTTGTAAATATGCATTTAACCATTTATGCATCTACCGGTCTGATTCAATGCACAATGCATTTATGGCCATTTAAATTGTGAATACATTTTGGGAATACACTGTATTTAAAAAGAATTTTGTTTCTACCTTCGTTTTCATTATAAAAATCCCAATACCCGGAAAACTCCTCCATAGCAATATACATTACATTATGGTAGAGTAATTGACTAGCAAATCAGCAAGAGTGAGTTCGAGTCTCATTGGGTGCCCCATTTATTCGGCCTTGTGCCATGTCAATGCAAAAAGCTTAGTAAATTACTACATTTCGTTACGAACTCGTTACGCATAATTCCCTATAACATTTACACTACATTTGTGACAGGAATAATTTTTAACTAATATTTGTATTTTTCTTTATTGTTATTAATATTGCTGCCAGAGTCAATTTGATACTAATTAAATTATTTAAAACAATACAATTTCCAGTAGAACATAATACAATAAAACAAATATCATTAGGTATTATTCCTTGGCAAACTCTATTGTACTGAAACTCAGCAAACAAAAATGCGAATATGTAACTGTAGAAAAATAAATACGCTTATATTTATACAATTTTATTTTTGGTAATAGAGAAGTTTCCAGAGTTTCAATTTTGTAGAGTTTGACAATTAATAATATCTAATAATATCCGGTCTTATTGTATAATGTTCCAAGAGAAACGATAAGATCCTTGTATATTTGGTTTAGATGAAGATAAACTGTTTACATAAAAAACAAAGGTAGAGATTTATTTATCTATACAACATATAGTCAATTTTATCGAAGTTATTTCTATCTGGTGAAGTCTATATTTTGATTATTAATGTACTTGTATTTCAAGTGTTTGTGCTGCTGTATTACAGTCTTTCACCTTTCTTATTTGAACAACACATCGGTATAATCTGAGCCTTGGTGGTTACTTATGAATAGGAATGGGCGGTTTAACCAAAAACCGACTTTTTTCGGTTTCATCTTCACTCCGTGAAACCACATCGAATCATTTTTACGAAACCCAAATCATTCGGTTTAGTACTATCATTACTGACTGACCGTAACTAAAAAAAGACACTAATGAAAAAAACTTTCAGATTTTAATAAAATCAAATTTTATCAACATTTATACCATTGTAAGAGGAAAAGACTGAACGAAATATGATAAAAACGTTTAATTGACTAGTTTTAGGAAATAAATTTGAAAACTATATGTTTACAAAAGAAATGAAAAAAAAAAAAAAAAAGGAAATATAACAGATATAACACTTGAAAATCTTTTATATCAAATATCTTTAAAATAGAAAAAAAAAAACAAAAAAAACGGAAACATGACTTGATGTCTGAAATCTATTTGTTTCAATTTGCAAAAAATATTTTTTGTGGTAAAATTAAGTTAACAACAAAATTGCGAGTAAAAATTTAAAATAGTTGCCAGTTTCGCCTTTATATTAGATTTTATCTTATTTAGAAATATTTTTTATTTTCTTTGTAGCAATATGCATATAAATATTTTCATGATTGGACCAAAAATGTACGAGAAATAGCGAGTTCAACGGACTCAGTTGCAAATTTGTCAATCTCAAACGAAATCATATATCGACTGGAAATGCTATCATTGTACAAGAAAAAAAAATAGCTTTCTTAGAAAGCAAAAATTTTAAATCAAAAACGGAAAAAACTAAATCGAAAGCCGTGATAACAAGGGAAAAAACCGAAACCGATACCGAAACATAAATTGCCAAACCGTCCAACTCTACTTCTGAACTGAGTATTCATGACTCCCATTAAGAAAACTAGATCCTATCGTCTAACTGGACATAGAAGCCACCTTTGCCTGTATCATGCGTATCTTCAGTTCGAGTCCCTGTGGCGTTGTGGCTAACGTGCTAAGTGAATTCGAACTCCAGTCGAGCTATGACGTTCATTTTCGTATTAATGCCCCCTGGGAAAGATATGAAATATCTTATGTTAAATACCACCACTACTATTCATTAACAAGGATGGCTTTGGCATTAAATAATCCACAAAGCTTGATATGTCATTGAAAGAAAAATATCAAATTAAACCACTTGAAATTCACTGAGATCAATTCCAATGCTTTACAATGCTGGTTTTCATTCTATGTGTACAGCGTTGTCTGATTTTCTGTATTAATTTTATCACTTTCAATTTATTTTGATTCACTTGCACTTGTGATAATTTTGTAGTTTTTGAATTAATGGCACGGTTAAGTTATCTTTCAGTACTAACAGAAGATAAAGTTTATATGATTGTGTAACGCCTTGCGTAGAAATTGTGTATTTTAATCTCTTTTTAACTATTTATTTATCTATTTATTTATTTATTTTTGTTAACAACCCTTCCATAAGAGCAGGATGCGACACAAGGTCAATTTTTTATGCGGAGTTTAACAGGTTTGAATTTAGAGTTTTCTTTTCCTAGACTGGTTGCCATACCAAGCTTAAAAAGCTCAGTCTGCCCCACTATTCTAACCATAGCTTGAAGGAAAATAGTTCGATGCATACTTTTTCCAATAGTATTAGCACTATATGAAATGCAAAGAGAATTGTCCAGGATTTGAACTCGGATCGCCGTGTCCATTTCCTACGACGGTAACCATTGCAACTCGAGCGCCTTCACTTTTAATTCCTTTTACCTTTAATCAAGCTTAGCCACAACATTGGCTGTGTCTTTGCTGAGCATTGATTCAGATTTTTTCCTATAACAAAATGTTTTGTAGTATAGAACTTTAATAAAGTAGAAAATAGAGGATTCATTTTGAATTAAGTAGATTTTAGCAGATTAAACAAAATTTAGTAAATAACAACCAATATCTTTTAAAAGATTTTTGAATCGCTTTTAGTCTAAGTTATAAGCAAGATAAGAGTAAACCGTTGCCGAATTATTTTAGACCTCATTTTTCTGATGTAGATATCATTAGGGAAAGAGAAAAGTTTTGGTAAACGGATCAAGCTGTTAACCCAAACTTTTATTAATAGAAAGATCAGGATGGACTGAGAGAATTTCAGATAATAATGAAAGACAATTTTGAACGGAACTAGACGATCAAATCATTGACATGAAGGAGAAAGGAGTGCATTAAATAAGCGTAAAAAATAATTGAGGTTTTTAATCATCAACTCTAATAAAAACTTCGATTATTTTTGCACTAGTTATTTCCAAGACACCTTGAAGGGTAGCCCAGAGAAAATGTAGGCAGGAAAAAATCTATTTTAAAGTGATGGATTTAAGAACAAACCTAGAATCAAATTGGTTTGGTTTGGCTTGGTTTGATTTTATGGCACATCAAATATTGTCGGTCATTTAATGCCAAATCCGGTTTATTTATATATATTAAATATATATGATTTGTCAACATTAGTCAACAAAATGAAATAGCTCCATGTTCCCTAACAATTCGATTAAACATTAAATATTTGTTTACGCACAATTAACTGATCAAAAAGTTCTATTTCAAACAATTTAATTTAACATAAGTCAAAGTAAAAAAGTTCTAAGTATTACTATGTATTGCACATATCAGCTATTTATTAACACACCATTCAATGATCAAACAGTTCTACTTCAAACAGTCCAATTTAATTCAAAGTTAAATAATTCCAAGTATTGCTCTGTATTACCAACAATTCAATTAAACATCAATTATTTATTTATACACAGTTAAATCATCAAAAAGTTCTATATCAAATAATTAAATTTAGCATAAGTCATTTGTTTGCATTCAGTTTAAATGTCAGACATTTCTATTTGATCCATTGATAGGACCCTTTCAGATGTTACCCCACCGGGCCAGGGTGGACCTGGGGGAAATGGCAATAAAGGAGTACTCTGCATTCCCCAAAAACTCCAGAATTACTGCATAGGATTGTTAGTGTCATATTCAGAAAACTCATTAGGGATGGGATCTTACTCCTCCGTAAAGATGCAGTCGATGTATTCTACAGCCCCAGCCGACTAGACTAAAGAAAAGTAAAGTTGGCGACCGTAGTCGAGGGTGACCCGAAGGCTCCCCTTTCAATAGCTACTACACCAAGGTGTAGGGAAGGGCGCTACTCCATTCCCTGGATTGCCCCGCTTTATCCTTGATCCGTACCTTATAAGGATGAGTGTTAAGCAAGGTGGCATCAAGTACCATTTTTTTAGTCTTTGGTATAACTCTACCTGGGATTGAATCCCGGTCTCCCGGACCATTGACGGACACTCAAACAATTATGCCAATGGCCAACTGACCAACATAGCATCATTAAAGCAGAAGTAGGAACCCATTCCTAGCCAAAGTAGACATTGTAAATACTTAGAAAACGTTGGACAGACAAGTCAATATAAATTGAAAACAGTTATCGGTGTCGTCATTAATTAAGCTCAGCTTCATTTAGCACAAGTCCAGAAATATAGGACTACCAGTGAGAACTAAGCTTACTAAAAATAGTATACTAGCCAAACCCGTTAACCATTACACCAGTAATTGATATAGGAAGCTTATTTAGCATCTGTCATATGGATCTACTTTAATCGTAAGATGGCTAATATGAATCAAATTCACTACACGAGTGAATGGGTCTGTGGTACAAGCTTTTTAACCAACGCTCCATCACAAGGCATTTTGATGAATATGCTCAACTTAGATTGACACAATGCTAAAATATCTGTGCACCCAGTGAAGATTATATACAGTATCAATAATTTCAAGCATTGGTTGTATTTTGATACTAATTAATCAGCGAATTATTAATCAACATTCGATTGATACGAATAACTTTTGTTAAACTGAATATTTGTTTAATGAGAAATGAAAAAAAAAAGATCTTTAAAAGAATAATATCTTTATTCAAACAATTATTAAAGATTGAACTAAGCATAGAGGTAGTATAATTATCTGAGTTCGCGTATTCTGAATGGAAAAAGGAATGAATATTATGGATGTAATACAGCGAAAAGACTAAAAAGAAAAGAAATGAAGAAAACATTGAAACAATACTCATTCTTTACATAGCTTAATACTGCCTACAGTATGCAAACTTTGATTAAAACCTTTGGACAAAAACGTTCAAAGGAAGAATTGGTTTCAAATTACACAAATATATTTTGTACAAAGTGTTTCATATGTAGTATCATTATGCGATAATTTGAAGGAAGAATATGGTAAAAAAATCTGTTTGTTTTATAGAAGTAATTCTTTTCTTTGGATTGTTTTCAATTCAATATAATCTGGAAAAGGAATTCGATTTCAAAAGCAATATCTTACTGGTTAATTACAAATATTGATTTTGAAAATATTACAGGAAAATATTCTAAACAAATTGAAATTCTAAAAAGAACATCGTTAATCATTGCTCTTCAAGTCATTGTGTGCTATTTTTCTTTCTTTCTTTCTTTCTTTCTTTCTTTCTTTCTTTCTTTCTTTCTTTCTTTCAACTTCTGATGCTTTCATCTCATGTTTTCTACTTCCAAAGTATTTTCTTTCTTTCTTTCTTTCTTTCTTTCTTTCTTTCTTTCTTTCTTTCTTTCAATACATTACCGACAGGAAAGGTGATTCAGCAAAATGGCTACCTGTACTTCGGTAATTTCCATTGAGAGCTGCTCTGACATTCTGTCATGTGCACAGATACACACAGATACATCCTCTCTTTTCTCCTCTATTTGTCACATTCTCTCTCTCTCACACACACAAAGACACACATTTACGTGATATTTGGAGCAGATAGGAGTTAATTAGTAAACATTGCCTTTGTTTAAATTTTGTAAAACAATGAAAAGGCTTCAATTTAAAGATTAGTATCACCTAAATGGAAATGCTTAAACTTTTATGCACTTAATTTGTAATAAATATAACAATATTTTAGTATAAAATGCTAATAGTCAGACTTTAGATTATCTTGAGTCGTCTACTTCAATATGGACGTTAATAGATACATTTAATAAAGGAGAAACAGGTAAAAATTTAAGCAGAAAATTTCAGTCCATTTCCTCTTTAATAAACACCCGCAATTCATTTAGTTTAGCTTAACACAATATCTCAATGTGGGACATGTGAAGATCAAACACACGTTATCAACAATTGTCTGTGTGATAGGCGTCTTAAGGAATGTTTTATGGCTTAATTCGTTGACATACATATCTGTATATGTATATAATGTAATGTTTAATGTGACAGAGTTGGTACGAATATTTTGAACTACACATAAATATAGCGAGTACCTTAGAAAAAAATTAAATCAGTATTTTTTCTTTATTTGTGTATCAAATGAATTCTTTGTAAAACAACTTAGAAAGTAAAAGTAGTGGGAATAAATAAAATGGCAGATAATTTTTGAGTGTTAAATAATCTCTGTTGAATATTTGTTTTGGTGACAAAGAATGAAAAGTTTAAACATCTTAAGAACAGAGGAAATCGCTTGTCAAAATATCCAACTTTTGACAAAGAGGACAGGTCAAATATTAGATTTTAGGAAGTTGGGTACATTTTTTGATCTGGGAATTTTCAATCGTAAATTCTTTTCTTTGCGAAGGTGTAAGGAATTCACTAATTATGATTTTAAATTCATGCCGATAAAATATCTATACAACTAGTCTGAAATGGCAAGTTATTGGTTGAACTGAGAATCATGACCACTCGAAAGGTGTTTGTTTGTTTTGTTTTACGGCATATCAACCTCATCGGTCATTTAATGCCGAATTAAGTTAAAGGAAATAAGTTTAAAAAGAAATTCAAAGGCGAGGTCTTAGGAATTAATGATAAACTTTAGATAATTAGTTTTTTTTTTATTAGGAGATTTTTTGTAGGGAATCATGATCATAACCCCCCCCCCAAAAAAAAACAAACAAAAAACTGTGAGACAGGTAGGGGAAGGGATCAGTTTGTTAGAATATATCTAGTAAAGAAAGGGTTTATAAAAGTAATCTTGCCTTATTGTAAATTTCTTTTGATTTTTGTGTATAACTTCACTGTTTTTAGAAATGATATCACATCATCTATTTTAGTGTTTTGGAACAGTTCCTTCATATTGTTTGCGCTATAGTGTATTTGGTCAGACATGCATAACACATTGGTTGTTGTTTTCCTTCGAAGGAAAACCACTCGAAAGATAGCGTTGCAGCGAAATCATCCAAAGAAATAAGTATTATTTAGAAAAAAAGGAGATGGAATTATTGAATTAAATTTTTTTCTGTAGGGTTGGTCAAAAGCAAGTAAAACTTTTGATTTTGACTGTGCAGTGAACGCTTGTAATTTCTGGTTGCCAATGAAAGGAAGACACTCTGATGACCAATTAATGAAAGTCATAGAGAGCTGAGTTTGTTGTAATTCAATGGAAGTCACGATGCGTCAATGGTTATAGCGTTGGGTTGAAATCTAAAGTTGCAAAGAAAACTGCTATTGTTGATATCAAGAATTCGTTATAAATGACGAAACTACTTACGTATGACTTGACATTTAATATTTTTCTTTCTTTCTTTTATTCCCGCTTTGTTTATTTGTTCGTTTCTTTTCATGAGTTCTCACCAATATGTTGCACAATATACAGTTGAAAAGTTCAAAAACTTCTATAAATGTTATCGTAGGGAGATAAAAATAGTTGTCTTCCCTTGGATTGCGGGCATGGCTTTCCATGTCCCGCGTCCGTTAGTCACGCAAAAATTTAGACTCTTGATTCTCTCTCTTGTTGCCTTCGTTTATCGAATGGTTAAGACCTTCCGATTTTCAGTCCTCACTCGAAGAGCAAAATAAGTATGATTTTTTTTATTACTTCTGTTCATTGAACAGAATGGAGACATTGTTTCTATCTCCGGTGATGTACTTTATTATGCCGAAATAGACACAATCTTTATTTGGGGTCCAATCACTGGGATGACTACATGCGTCTTCCGGCAGGTGGCTTTGTCAGTGCTTCCTGTGCCCACTTTGCGTTTTTAAAGATCCGCAGAACGAGGATAGACGCAACTTGGTTGGAACGTCATGTCACGGGTCGGGAGGTTAATAGGAACGAGTTGTCGAGGATGTTGAACGAGACAACTCACCAGTAACTAAAACAATATAAGTTTTTATTGGAATATTATTAAGTAACTGTATACAATAGTAAAAGGAAAACACTAAGAAAGAGATAAAAGACACGCTGAGAAATTTGGCAGGCGTTTTTCCTATATGCTAATTAGCATGGAATTATTTCAGCGGCAACGTTATTTTGGTGCTGCCCGAAGAACTTTAGAGAAATGGAACTTGGTTACTTCTTTCGTCAAAGTTTTCTTCCTGTGGCAAGGTCTTTTTCTTGCAGCAAATTCTTCTAGTGGTAACTTTCGAAATCTGATCTTTCTTCCTGCGTTTGTTTTCTCTGTTCTAAAAAGACTTGACAATCATACTTTATAGTGGAAAATCTTAAACCTAAACACCTCTGATTGGACCACTAACCCCAAATCATTTATCACATTTCATTTGCCAGCTTATGAGAACCTAGTTTTCATTCACAGTGTTCGAGGGGAGGATCAAAAATTGTCTTGAACGCGTGTCGATCGGCTAGGTCTCTGACCTTTCGGTTTCTTCGAATGCTATTTTGAAGAGATCCGGTGGTGTGACTTGTTTCCACCCAAGTGTCGCACCTGGAACTTTTGATAAATTTTATAAGTTTATCAACTTATTAGCTTCAGTGACGTTTGCTTGAATTTGTAGATTCAGTTAGAAAGACTAACCTTTATCCAAAACTTTGATTTCAATATGATTTTAATTTTAATAAAATTACCTCTGACTTACAAAAACTTATGACGTTTCTTTTTTCATTAATAAATTTTAAAAGCCAGTGTTATTTCTCGCTGTATTTCTGTTTGTTGAACAGAATGGAGACGTTATTTCCATCTACAGTTACGGTATCTAACCTCTTCATGAAAACTATCAGAGGAAGGAAGGCATTTATATTTATTCTTTTTGTATCCCTTTCATACATACTTGTTCTTGGAACAATTCGAGCATTTATATTTTGACATACGTAGCCAATTGTTGCATTATTTATTATATTATCATATGCATTTATTAAATGTTTTAATCGATTAGAAGCGTTTATTTCATCTTTTCCGTTTGTTCAGAGTTAGTGTATCACTAGATACACTAATGATGATATCAGAACCTCGGGGAGCAAGAAACGATTTAGAATTCTTCCGACTACTAAATAGCCGGTAAATTATAACTGGTTCAAGTCTTTCTGATACTATAAACAGTGTTGTCTCAGTTTCTTTCTTGAGACAATAACTAATGACGGCCGAAAGTCATGGTAATTTATACAGTCATGATATTATGAACTTTACATGGCTCTTACATAATTTAAATCCAACACAAATACACTCAATACGCGAACAGGAGAAACTTATAATAAAAAGTATAATAGACGTAAGTTATCTGCTATCTTTAATAAAACATCGCTTAGACAATTAATTAAACCACTCAAAAATACTACATTTTAATATTCAATAAACACTTAGTACCAACATAGAATAATAAAAATTATATTAACTTTTACAAATTGATTTTTTTTACTTCACACGACATTCTCGACAAAAAAAAAAAAAACAGTTAAAATTATTTTCAAATCGAATGAAATATTATTACAAAGATTCTATTTCATAAACATAAACACGAATTTACGTTCGTAAGCCTGATAGCTCGAACAATCTTGAAATAATTTGGTTTAGTTTGGTTGCTTTGTTTTAAAGCTTATCATCCCTTTTCGGGTCATTTAACATTGAATTAAGTCATTTTGGTTTGATTTTATGGCATGTAAACCATTGTAGGTTATTTAATGCCAAATCCATATTTATACATATAAACAATTCTATTTCAAACAATTCCGTTTAGCATAAGTACACAGTTTAAATGTCAAAAACAGTTCTATTTCAAACAATTCAGTTTAGTATAAGTACACAGTTTAAATGTAAAAAAAATCTATTTCAAACAATTCAGTTTAGCATAAGTACACTGTTTAGTTCTATTTAACCCATAGATAGTACCTTATCAGGTGCTACCACTTCGGACCAGAGTCGACCAGGGAACGATGGCAATAAAGGAGTACTCCGCATTCTCCAACGCTCCAGCATAACCGATGAGTCAATAATCAACACGCCTGATATCAGCTGGATTCAACTGAATGAATATATAATCTTTGAGTCATGTGACTATTACCTGGTTGACATACTAAGTCAGGTGGTTAGACTTCGCGTAAATATTTTCCTTAATGGCAATATTTGGCGACTAATTGTGGCTGCAGTAAAATATCAGGGTCTAAGTTTATAGAATTATTTTCAAAAGATCCGAGTTGGTCTCTAGATGTCGCTATTAATATAAAGACCTACTTTGCAATTTGGTGCCAGTGGATTAGGAACGTGAAACTCAGAGTCTCGTGTTTTCATTGTTATTCTATTTTATCATATTTACCAAACCCTCGGGCAGGATATGACACAAGGTCAATTTTTAATCGGAGTTTAACAGGTTTGAATTCAGAGTTTTCCTTCTCCTAGACTAGTTGCCTCACCAAGGCTAAAGAACCTAGTCTGCCCTACTATTTACCCATAGCTGGAGGGAGAATAAATGGATTCATACCTTTGCCAAGGGTTTTAGTGCTATGTGAAATGCAATCAGTCTCGTCCAGGATTTGAACTCGTGTCGCCGTGTCCATTTCCTACGACGATAACCGTTCCACCACGGGCACTTCTATTTTATTTTATTCTATTTTATAGCTGAAAACATGATATATATTGGCATAATGGTTAGAGTGTTTGGGAGATCGGGGTTCATTCCCTGGTCGAGTTAGACCAAAGACTAAAAAAATAGTACTTGATGTCTCCTTGCTTAACACTCAACATTATAAGGTACAGATCAAGGGTAAGTGGAGCAGCCCAGGGCAAGGAATCGCGCCCTCCTCTCCACCTCAGTGTAGTCGCTATTGAAAAGGGAGCCTTCGAGTCGCCCTCGACTACGGTCAGCAAACTTACTTATATCAATAAATAGAGGAATAAATAAATATATACATATATATGTTCAAGTCATTGCGACTTTAGTGAGCTAGCAAACCTACACGAGTGAGTTCGAGTCTCATTGGGTGCCCCTTTCATATGGCCTTGTGTCACATCTAAGCAAAAAGCTTAGTAAATTTCCATTGTGACTTTAGTGAGTTCGACTCTTATTGGATGTCTTAAACTTGAGGCCTTCTGCCGAATTATGAGAAGTTTAATATATTTCTTTATATGTAGATGCTGCTGCATATTTCTCTGTCTTACACCCACACCAACATTCATCATCATCATCATCATCATCAATATAAGGATATATTTTTCTATCAATACCATCTTCTATTCCGTGAGTCTCCGGTGGAGGATCTGTTCGGATAAAGATTCCAAAGGGATTTTCAACAAATAATAACCGTTATCTTTATTTTCCCGAACGGCAAGTAACAATCTGGGAATGTTATACATGGAACAATAAAATAGGGTTTATCAAAGGATGTATTTCAAGAATATTCGATTGTCGTCTGCTCAATAAAAAAGAAACGATTGAAAAAGAAAATCACGCGAGATTTTTCATTCAACAATTTATTTGTTATTCATAGATTTATATAAACTATTTGTTGCATCTATGGGAGGATCGAACGAAGGGAAAATGAAAGTAAGCTATATATAAAAATAGACAAAATAAGCGACCCTAAAGGGAACATATGTGATATTTCATGTTTTGCACTTATATTGCTCGGTGGAGAAATTTATAAAAGTTGGGGAAGTTGTTTATTTAAGTATGTGTAAAAGAAAAAAAAGAAAGAAGCGTATAATTTTTTTGTTTCCGTTAAAAAAATAAGAAGAGAAAAGCGAAGTTGATTATTGACAGATAAAAATGAATGGATGAATAAAGAATTTTGGATCTTAAAATGTTTACCGGAGCGCAACGGATTTGAGCAATTGGGATTTATTTATGATAAAAATTTATAAAAATATTGTTATTTGTAATGTAAATAAAACTTCTACAATAAGCAACTTCCGAATGGATTTTCTCTATCATTATAAAAAAGATCTTTTTTTTTAATAACACTGGCCTGCGTTAAATTTTTTTCCAAAGGTCAAAGGCTTATCAAATGATATATGATTGCTTTTTTTTGCTGAATTACAAAATACCATTCATTGTGTTTGGTCACTTTTGGTTTTTAAGATGTGCTTGAATACTTCTCGACAAATTGTACACAATAATATAAATTATTTAAAAGCTTTTGGAATCTACTTGTCTCAGCTGATCGTTGGTGCCTGATATTTACAAAAGCATATAATGTAAATGTATCTAACCACAAATAACAACCCTCACAAACACCCACATCTCTAGAGATTATCCCCCTGCTTAAAATGACTTTTATGTAGTGTGTCAAATGTCAACGATGAGCTGAATTCTGATTCATTTTTTCTCTTTTCAGCTTGACATTTGTATTCCTGTAAGAACGGGTCGCTAGTATAAGAATAACCCTGACAGGTTCTGAAATATCTGCAGTAACGTGGCTCTTCCTAATCGTCAAGCAAAAATCACTGACTTTCTGAAGAAGGCACATCGTGATAACTTTGGAGTCAAACTAGGAGATCGGTATAATATATTCGCTCCCCATGTTTGCTGTAAAGCATGTAGGGAGAACTTGGGGTTTGGAGGAATGGTAAAAGGGTAGAGTATGGTGTGGAGGGAAGGAAAAGATTTCATTAGGGACTGCTATTTTTTCATGATAAATCTTGAAGGAATAAATCGCAAGAACAAGCATAATGTTCAATACCTCGATGTTCCTTTTGGTTCACGTCTCAAAGAGAAACAGCTGTTGCCACTAGGAACTACTTTCTACTGGTATCGAGAACATATGACAAAGTTAAGACAGTTTTCACGTTCTAGGATTAGTTTTCATTGGTTTATTGCAACAACGTTGCTGGATTGATTAAATTAACGAACGGGCTGAGAGTATGATGCTATGGAATGGAAACTTTTTATTGACTCATCAAGCAGTCCTTCTCCATTATGGGAATAGTTTTTCATTTATTCCTATTGGGCATTCAGTACAAATAAATGAAACTTACAACAGAATGGGATCATTTGCTGTCTGCTGTGAACTACCAGGAGCACAAATGGTTGGTCTGTGGAGATTTTAAGGTGGTTGGACTGGTCCTAGGACTCCAAGGAGGGTACACAAAGTATCCTTGTTTTCTATGGCTCTGGGACAGCTGGGCTGACGACCAACATTATATCGGACAAGAGAGGCCGTTTAGACAAGGGTTAAAAGCTACAAGTACCTTGTATAACGCTCAGTCATACCCTCTTGTTGAACCGAACCAAATACTGCTTCCACCATTACAATGAAGAACTTTGAGTAGGCAATGAACAGGGAAGGCAGTGGATTTGCTTTCCTTCAGGAAAAGCTCCCTCGTTAAGGATGAAAATCTCAAGCCTGGTATATTTTACGGCCCATAAATCAGAGAAATCCTGAAGGACCCAACGTCTAACGCAGCACTGAACAAAGCTGAACTGTCTGACTGACAGTTACCGAAGTCAGTAGTCACAAACACCCAAGGAAACCGCAGAAGAGTAGTATACGAGAAGGAAATTGAAGAGGTACTGAAGAGTTCCTGCAAACTCAGGGAACGAATGTCTGTTAAACTACTCTTTCTGCAGTCACGCTTTGACTATTTTCCAAAGAACTGTGGAGATTTGTGTGAAGAGCAGGGTGAGCGCTATCAAGGCCGGTGGGATGTAAACTTTCTCGCTGACTACTGCTGGTGCTTGAAGCGGAATGCGGTGGCTGTTGAGCATAGGAGGAAGTCCTTGAAAAGACCTTTCATCTATGAATAGCTTCTTTTGTGTGTTTTTCAGTATACAATGTGAGCTTTCTGCGAAAATAGTTGCCCTAAATTTAGCATTATAAGTTTAATTCAACAAGAAAATAGAGTTAAATACTGTTCTACACATTTCAAGTAAGAGCTTTTATCTCAAACATTTGATCTGAGTAGAAAAAATGAGAATGATTTTTGAATTCAGCATAAAAAAACTGCCTTATAATCAGTTATTATATATTCTACCTTGAAAACCTCGCAGGCCAGTGTAATTGTATAGAGACCCTAACAAGTCTTACCCACAACGAAGGAGTGAGTCCATACTCCCACAGAGTTCCAGAACTGGAGCCTCACCCCCAGATGCTGTTTAGTATCATAACCAGGATACCCTTTTTTGGTGGAGTATTACCCCTCAAAAGAAAATGCAGTCGGCGTATTTAAGGCTTTATCAGCAGGGACTTATATTAGGGTCTTGTAAATAATGCATATTCATTGAAGTGAAGTCTATAAAATATATTCTGTTTGTCAAGCTGTTTATATAAGATAAATGCTTGAGAATTAGTGTTTCTGTTCATTTGAGACATTCATGATGAATTATTTTTCATATTTTATTTTATATGCAATGTAAATAAGATTTATACCATAAGCAATCTCGGAATGGATTTTCAAGATCATTAGGAAAAAGAAGATCTATTATAATACGAGTAATTGTATACGCTCTATAGACAACTAAAAAAGTAGTAAAAAGTAAAGTTGGCATCCTTAGTCGAGGAAGACCCTCAGGCTCTCTATTCAATAGCTACTACACCGAGGCGTAGGGGTACTCCTCCATTCACTGGACTGCTCCACTTTACCTTTGATCCCCACCTTGTAATGCTGAGTGTTAACCAAGGCAGCATCAAGTACCAATTTTTGAGTCTTTGGTATGACTTGACCTGGGATTGAACCTCAGTCTCCCGGACCATTGGCTGACACTCTACCAATGACCCAGAAAGGATAAAGTGGAGCAATCCTGGGAATGGAGTAGATTCCTCCCCTATACTTCGATGTAGTAGCTATTGAAAAGGGAGCCTTCGGGTCACCCTTGGCAAAAACAGCGAAAAGGTTTGATGTAAAGTAACCAAATTTTAGATGTACAATTATTGGACCCAGCGAAAGACATTAATTATTTTGTATATTCTAAAACACTCTTTAGACGATGACTCCATCGAAAGAGAGTTCCTGAATATACTCAATAATTAATGGAATTTCTAAAGCTGAGGCTGTAGAATACACTGACCGAATCTCTACAGAGGGGTAAGACTCCTCCCTCCAACGAGTGTCCTAGATATAACATTAAACAATCTGATGGTAAAGAATCCAGTAATGGAGGAGCTTTGGGGAATGCAGTGTACCCCTTCATTGCCATCGCTCCCAGGCCCACTCTGACTCAGAGTGGTAGCATCTAATTGGGTCCTATGTATCGGTCAAAAAGAACTGTTTGACATTTAAACTAATTGCAAATAAATGACTTTTGAAAAATTAAATTGTTTAAAATAGAACTGTTTTTATATTTAACTGTGTGTAAACAAATGACTGATGGTTAATTGAATCGTTAGTGATACATAACAATAATTGAAACCATTTAACTGTGTACAAAAGAATGATTTTAGGCTCATTTAAAAACCTTATCAACAAAATGTGTTTACAAATCATATATATTTAGTATATATGTACCTAAAATCATAAAAATTGGTCAGTCATCTCATAAGATGTATAGCAATAACATACTGAATTTTCAAGAGTCTACGACAATTTTAAATGCCTGTACAAAAAAAGTCTGGAAACCTATTGAAGACCCCTCGTATAAAGAGGATTTGTCATCAAATAACCTAAAATGGTTGATATGCCATAAAACCAAACCATACCAAAACTGGAATTTCTAATTATGGTAGAAATATTTTTTAATATTTCTTTTAGAACTCTAAATATACAGTCAAAACAGATTTCAAAAACTAAATATACTAACCAATTGGATTAAGTAATATATTTTTGGAATAATTTGCCTACTCAGATCAAAAACAGCAAAAGTGTAAAAAAAAAAAAAAAGAATGAATCAAATAGTTTTAGAAAAAATGGTAAGAAAGAAAACTTATGGGGTCGTTTAGGGGGAACAATCGAATGAAATACATAACAGAATTTGATCTGTATATAGATATTGTACAAATAATATATATGTTCAGTGTAAAGATTCTTCCTTTTTTTAATGTGAAAAGATAGTAAAAAGCGAAAATTCCCGAGGAGGCATAATAAATACATTAAATAACACTTGCATATGTGTAAGAAACAGTTTAGTTGAAGAGATAAACAGCAAGATAACTTACATAAGTGATTTTTTTTTTGCTATGTGTAGAACCAGCCATAGTTTTTAGTTGAGTTGATAACAAAAGAATAGAACATCAGTGTAGGACAGATATTTTGAACAACATTACTTAGATTTTGAATGTACAAATTTTCCCTTGTCCGAAACCGGTTGTCTTACCAAGACTAAAGAGGCCTACAATTGACTCATTGCCAGTGGCGGGGAGAGTGGCTGAATTCCTAAACAACATCCAACTAGGAGTCATGTACAAACCATCTCTAATTTTAGGGATTGTTTCTTTTTTCTAAATCTAAACGTTCTTTTAAAACCCTTGCCACAAGGGTCAGAGAGCAAGACTCTGATCTGAGGCATGAAACAGATACTACATTCAGCAGAAGTTACAGACAAAATAAACAACTTGATTGATAGGTGAATTGTATGTCAATAGGTCAATAGAAATTCGGATTCAATGATGCAGAGAAATTAGTTCAATTGCATTGAATCTCGTCTGACTCAGAGCCAAACCTTTTAACGAACGGAAAAAGAGGGAAAATAACACGATAGCAAATGAACGATCTATAAGCACAATAAACAATTTACTGAAAGAAGATAAAATAAAATAAAGTAAAGCCTTAAGTTTGATACACCAAAAACAAACAAGGACGTACAAAAACAAATAAGAGTCAGTTATATGGATAAACGGATAAAATAATATATATATATATATATATATATATATATATATATATATATATATATATATATATATGTGTGTGTGTGTGTGTGTTTGTGTGTGTGTGTGTGTGTGTGACAGATGAGAAAAAAAAGATAGAGAGAGGTAGAAAGCGGGAGACAGACCAAGAGAGAGAGAGAGAGAGAGAGAGAGAGAGAGAGAGAGAGAGAGAGAGAGAGAGAGAGAGAGAGAGAGAGAGAGAGATTGAAAGAAAGACGGAGAGTTAGAGAAAAAGAGAAACAGAGTGCAAGCGAACGAGAAAGAAAAAGAAAGAGATAAAGAGAAAAAGAATATATACAACGACAGACGATAAACGAGATAAAAGAGAAAGAAAGAGGAAGAAAGAGTGGGTGAGCGAGTGAGTAAGAAAGTGAGAAAGAGTGAGAGAGAGAAAGAGGGGGTGAGTGAAAGGGAGACTGATATATATATATATATATATATATATATATGGTTTTGAACAAATTCACTGTGATTTATGGTGCATTGAAATGATTGTAAAAAATCACTGAACCAAAGTACTATATCAATGCCAGAGGTTTGTTTTGGATTATCCCCCTGATGCAGATAAATTAACTTTATCTGTCTGATCTAATTCTATTTTGATGTCATTATCTGGTTATTTAAAAAAAAACAACTCTTAAATTAAAAAACCCCCAACTATTTAGCGTTATTTTTTCTGACTATAAGTATTAGATAAGAATAGCCACAAACGCGTTGTCAGATAAAATAAAAATAAGCAAAAATTTTCAAAATACAGAGTGAAACACACGTACACAAACACAGACACACAAACACATACACACACACGCACGAACACACGTGAACACACACAACCACACACACGTGCGCGAACACACACACACACACACACACACACATATATATATATATATATACAATTCCTGGAAAAATATGGACTCACCACTGTTAGAAAATATTTATCTTTAATCGATGGAAAATAAATTAAGCACTGATCTGAGACAAAATCTATTTTATTTGATCGTTAAAATTTCTGGGGTCAACAAATTGATAAGAATAATTCCTTTAATAATCGAGATCTTTTCAGCCAAAAGTAGAGGAACAAATTAAGGAATTACTAATTTATGAAAACCAAATAATAGAATCAACAGCAAAAAGGTATTTTGTTGTTCCTCTTCTGTGGCATAAAATACACCGACTGCATTTCTGCAGAGGGGTAAGACCCACCCCAATGAATGTCCTGCTTATGACACTAAACAATCTGATGGCGAGGCCAGTAATGTTGGAGCTTTAGGGAATGCGGAATGCCCATTTATTGTCATCGCTCTCAGGTCTACTCTGGCCCAGCGTGGTAGCAGCAAATAGGATCCTATCTATGCGTACTTATGCTAAACTGATTTGCTTGAAAAAGAACTGTTTTGACATTTAAACTGCATACTTATGCTAGACTGAATTGTTTGAAATAGAACTGTTTGACATTTAACTGCGTAAATAAATGACTGATGTTTAACTGAATTGTTAGTGATACATAGCAATACTTGAAACCATTTAATTTTGTTGACAAAACTGAATAGCTTGAAATAGAACTGTTTTGACAATTAAACTTATGCTAAACTTAATTGTTTGAAAGAGAACTGTTTAT